>PVIC010027114.1:0-24071 GCA_004025085.1 Thryonomys swinderianus
AAAATCTGCTAATTGAATGTAAAATGTACTATTTTCTCTGATTTTTCTAAAATGTTTAAATTATAAGTCAAATAATAAGTTAGACAATCAAAAGCTATTCTGTTGAAATAGCTGTGTTACCAGAGATAAGAGGCCACATAGACAACTAGGAAAAATGAAGAATATATTACATTCAACTTCCCAGGAGATAAAGACATATATACATATAATTTTATATATATATATATATGTTATATATAAATTAGCATTTATATTATTTAAATACTTTAAATACAATTTCATATTAGGAAAATATTTAGATAACAATAAAAAGTTCTTTTTCCTCTATTATCCATATTGTTCATTTAAGACCTATAAATAAATCACTTATTATATTTTCTCTCCAAATGTTTTAATTAAATCTCTTTAATATTGGCAAATATAATACGCATAGTAGCAAAAGGAAATGTAATATGACAAGCTGATCCCAATATATTATTATAGACAGTCTTCTAAATATTTAACTGAAATTTTTCCTTTACTGTTATGTTAAATAAGGTAAATGCTAAATTATAAATATTATGTACATTTTTATATTATACATATATTATATTATGTATTTATTTATCTCCTGAAGAACTCAAGATAATGCGTTCATTTTTCTTAGATGTCTGTGTGGCCCCTTATCTCTGGTAACACAGTTATTCAATTAGAATAGTTGTTGATATTCTATCCTATGACTAATAATTTAAACATTTCAGAAAATTCAGAGAGAAAAATAGTACACATTGCATTCAATTAGTAGATTTTATAAGAATAAGACTTTCTCTCTGAAGAGAGATCAAATAGTTCCTCTTTCTGGTTTTTAATAGGACATATCAGTCTTTTCTGTTTGGTTCAAAAAGTCTATACTGGTACAAATTCCCCAATGTTGTGTATGATTGTGAGCTGTATATAGAATGTACCAATAAAGAATTCAATTTACAAAAAAAAAGTCTGCTTGTTACAGGAATGGGGAAGCTTAATAGAAAATTTTAAGTGAAATACCAGAAATATATATGATCCATTCCTCAAAAATGCTAGTTGACTTGTTAAGGGTAGAGGAGATTACCAGTATACTGGGCTGGCCCCTCGGGTAGCTCTGAATTTGGTTCCCTATAGATTGTGAGTCATGAGTGAGATACAAGAAGAAAAGGCACTTTTAGAAAGGCCTCAGAGCCTCAAAGTTTATTCTCTCTCTTTCTTCCTATCTCTCTTCCACCTAGGAACAAATTATATTTACTTTTTGTGAAATAGAAAGCAATACTTGAAGTTCCTGGAATTGAAGAAAGTCCTCTTTCCAATCTTTGGCATCAGTCCTAAGTGGCATCCAACATGCACACAGATATAATGGGAACGACATCCAATCAAAAGTGAAAAGTGCACAGAAATGCAGTTCACCTGTGGACCAGGGACACACTGTGAGACGGCACGGGAAGCAGAATATGCATGAATCCCGAAGGAACCTGGAATCAACCAAGGAGGAAATACGTTCTGGCAAATGAGTTACTCTTCACTCAAGATTGGGCCAACTCATTCAATTACATCCTTTCCTTCACTTGACTCCCACACAGAGATTCTCAAGAAGGTGTTGTAATTTCCAGTTTACACATGAGAGAGCTGGTAACTACAAGCAAGTATTTTGAGACAACTACCCATTTCTTGATGTGGTTCTCTCACAAATAAAAATAGGCAATAATTCCATCTCTAGGAGTTCTGGGGATGGAAATGTTCAATTGAAAACAAATATTAAAAGGGCAAGAGCAGGATATAATGTCACTATGAAGAATTTTTCAGTAGAAAATATATGGTACCCAAAATAGTGGTATAAAGATTTTTAGCTACAAATGACTGGAAACAAAACTCTAATTCACATTATAAGAGAAAATACAGTAAAATTAATAATACTGAGTGGGGAAATGAATAACATAAGAACTGAATCCTGAATTTAAATAAATCTCATAGGTCTAGGTCATGCTTATTCAAGGAAGAGAAAGATTCAAGGGGTGCCCCCCTATGTAGAAGTATCATAGTAAGAAGTTTAATCGGCAGTGAAGTTCTGGAAGCATTTCCCTCTTGCTCTTTAACTCTCCTAAACTCCCTCTTCACTTCCCTTTTGTACAGATTTCAGGAGTAGTAAGAAAAAGAAAGCAGAATCTAATGTTTTCTGTATTCTTGAATTTGTTTCTCACCAGCCATGGCATAAAGATTTCTTCATTACAAGGTATCCTAAGAAATTAACTGTAAAAATTAAGATCCTAAATGGATTCTTAAATATCATTAAAAATTAACTGTTAAAAGCATATAAAATATTTTAGTAATATAAACACAAATACAAATCTAAGAAGTTATAAAACTAAAATTCAAACAATGATTTTAGGAGGTGTTTTTACAGTATATTTTGAAATTATATTACATTATTGATATTAACAATATATTATATTGTTGAAAGTTGCAAGATAGTATAGAGAATACCATGTACCTTCCCCCAGTTTCCCCTCTACTCCCACGGTACAAAACTAAAGTGCAACATAGTAAGCATGAAACTGTCATTGGTGCGGTATATGGGTTTATTTTCACATTTTATCCTGCCTGTAAGATCATATACCTAGATAGACAATTATCCCATGTCACAAAAGCCTTCCTCCTATAATACTAGCCTAATTACACCTATACTATTCCTAGTTCTCTCCAAACCCTGGAAACCACTACTTTATTCTCTACCCTACATGTTTATTTAGAATGCTATGTAAATGGAATAGTATATTATTTGATTTCTTGATAGACTTTTTTCTTCCCTAGTACAATGCCTTTGAAGTTCATTCAAACACTTGCATGCATCAATAGTTTGTCCTTAATTAATAAGCATCATGAACACCGTTCTGTGGCACAGCTAGTCTAACCATTTACAGGATGAAAGTCATTTGGATTGTTTCCAGATATTATTTGTTGCAAGTAAAGTTATTACAGACAAGCATCTATATGTTTTTGTGTAAATGTATACTGTTCTGAGATAAATGCTCATCTGTATGGTCACTGAGTCACTCAGTAAACATGCTTAATTCCTTTTCATTTTTTTTTCTTTTTTTTGAGCCAGAGTTTCACTTTGTAGTTCAGGCTGGCCCTGAGCTCACTATGGAGCCCAGGCAAGCCTCAAACTCAGCAATCCTCCTGTCTCTGCCTCCCTAGTTCTGGGATGACAGGCGTGAACCACCACGCCCGGCACTGTGGTATGTGGTATTGATTGCTGGTGGGTGTGAGTCACTACGCCCAGCATTCTATGTGGTTACTGGGATCAAACTCAGGACCTTGTGTTTGCGAGACAGGTGCTGGAACCACTGAGCTAAATCTCCAGCCCTCCTTTTCATTTTTAAGAAAACAAATTTTTTCCAGAAGAAGAATGATTTTTTTTAAGTACTTAATTTTAGTGTTTTCTAAACTTGAAATGATGGCCCTTATCTTAGCTAGCCTGTGGTATTTCCAGCATGGTCCCCAGTATACCTGGCCTCCTCTGATATTTTACCTCTTTCCCCACACCCGCTTTTTACTACGATTAAATATGTTTTCAATAGACTATGACAGAAGTGATTATACTTAGTGATCAGGTCGTTAAGTGATTCCCTCCATTTTGTGCTGCTATGTCTCTGTCTACCTGGATATCTTCTGGAAAGATTCATGCTATGAGAAGCCCTGCAGCACAGAGCAAAGGACTTCTATGAACTCCATCATATGCCTAGCTGGAAGCAAATTCTTTGCTTCAGATGAGTCTTCCAGAGACTCTGATGACATCTTATAAAAACCCTAATAGCTCAACAGTAATCTTGAGAAAGTTTAAGCCACACTCAGCTGAGACACTCCCAGACTCATTAGAATGCTAAGCTTTGAGTAATTTGTCACTCAACTCTACACAGTAACTACATATTTTGATACAAGAAAAGTGCTGCCAAAATAAAAACTTAACCTGTGACAGTGGTTTTGAACCCAGCTAATGCATGAAGTTGAACAAACTGTTGCACTTTTGAGAAAAGAGTAATATTTTGAAGTGCCTTAAACAGTCTTTGTAGCATTCTGACTTTCATGCATAAAATTAGAGGTACTATAGGACAGAGTCACAATCAAGAAACCTTCACTATTTTTCTAGAAAGACCTAGAAATTTCCAGTCACCAAGTAAGTGAAAGTAAAAATGGAGAAAAAAAATGGAGTTACATGGGAGTAGAGTCACCAAGAACTTCTATGTACCTCCATTTTTTCTCTTACATGAAATATTTATAGTAATCACGTCACTTTCCCACCTTTGTGTATCAGGTCTTTAGGGATAGCTAATGTATCTCATTTACAGACGTGTAAATCAAGATGAAGTTTTAAATCAATGAGGAAGCTTTACTTTATAAAACTGTTCCCAAGGAATCTTATCCATACCTGGGACTAATCCATGTGGTGGATGCTACATTATGATCTGACATGGTAGTAGAACAAGGCTTTGGGGAACTATGAGAGGCAGATGTTTTTGAATGTAGGAGGATTAAGAATAATCCAGAGGCCAGATGTAATCTAGGGAGTCCCTAAATTGTTCCACAGAATCACAGAATCCAAATATTCACACCATTGTGATGGTCATTCCTATCTTGGTCTCTGTGCCAACAGAAATGGCTGAATTTATGAAATGTCATTTGGATATAGTTACACCAAACTGACTTCTTTGTCTCCATTTCACCTTGTCCCCTTTGTGTGAGGTGTGTGTGTGTGTGTGTGTTTGTGTGTGTGTCCTCACTGGTTCTGAGAGAAGTCACATTTTGAGTGGTCAATGATGCCACAGAGCTGACCCTTCCTATCAACAGCCACATGAATAATCTCAGAAGAAGACACTCAAGTCTAAAACAAATTGTGAAACAGAAAATGTTCAGATGGAAATGTGGTGGAGGAGTGAGTAATGAGGGGAAAGGAAAAATGTAATGGTAATAAAAAAAGGGAAACAAAGCTTATGTATTTAGGGGGTGGGGATTGTAGGGTGGGTAAGGGAGTGGGAAAAATGAGAATTAAATTGTGTCATATATTGGTACAAATTCCCAATATTGAGTGTGATCATGCTGTATATATACAATGTACCAATAAAGATAAAATTAATTAAAGAAAGTTTTCCTCAGATATGCAGCTCAAGACAACACCTTGAGTAAAAGTTCTTGCAGTGGGCTGAGATAAACTATTTAGCTAAGCCACATCAGCCTTCTTACAACCCTCAGGTAATAAATCTTATGTTTTCAAGTCTCTAAGATTTGAGGTAATTCATTATATAGCAGTTGACAACTACCATAGTACCTAAGAATACAATGTTCCACAGACAAACTGGATAAAGTTAACAACACAAATATGCCTTTAGAAATTTTCAATAAAACTTTTTCTAAACACAGAATAGTCAGGATATTATCTCCAAAAGTATGCCTAGATTGTGATTATAATCTGAGAACATAGCTCTAGAACATTAAAGCTTACCCTCTTTGAGAAAAATAAACAACAAAAAGAGTTGTTGGCCTGTCTACTGGACAGCATGTTCTGTGACTAGGTAATGTAAATTCATCTTGCTAGTGTTTCCCTGAAGCAGGGACTACACAGAACTGATGGCAGGAGCTCATCCATCAAATTCATCCAATATGATTCCACTTTCATCAAGTGACCTTCTGACTACTTTGTTCAGCACATAAATAATCTAAAGGGGGCTAAGCTCACTAATACTAATCTACTATCACTATATCATATATAGTGCTTGATATCACTAATATCATATATTCATATCCTGGTTTTGCTACATCGTGACCATGTAAACAGAACCCAGTTCTCAATTAGAATCATAATTGTTTTTGTAAAGATTTTTAAGCTCTAACTCAAATTTTGTCATATACTGGTACAAAGTCCCAATATTGAGTGTGATCATGATGTGTATATACAATACCAATAAAGATTTTTTTTAAAGTACTAGGTAATTACACTGATACCATAAGAAGTAGTGAGCTTCTCTCTGTCCCACCCTAAGAGTGAGCCGACCTTTCTCATGCCAGCAGGATTCTTTTCCCTCTAAATTCAATGTTATTACTAAATCTTATCCATCCTACCAAATAGAAAGTATTAATATTTTTTAAGAAATTAAGTGTATTTCTACCCATCTGATGAAAGAGCTAAATGAATGAGAAACAGACCCAGTTCTAAGTAGATATTTGGACTATACAAAGCAATGTTGTATGTCAGGGTGAAAATCTTATGTCATCATACTTAATATAGGAATATGCTTCATTTTCAATTGTGTATAATTTTACAAACATCTTGCACTGAAAATCAACTTGAAATCCTTGAAATTAATTTGCATTTCAAGATATGCCCTAAGGCAGAGATAAAAGTACATGCTTCTCAAGTATAATTACAGAAGACAGCCTTGCATTTTTTTATGACCTGGGTTTTTGTTCAATCAATGGTTCATTGGACTTTTATTATTTTAATTAAAATTGCTTCACTTTAATGGCAAAAATATATTCTATGGCTATTCTTTTCAGAGTCTTTACAGATTTGCTAGAAAATAGCAGGCTCTGCATTTCTAACGCTCCCATCAATCCTGTTTACAGTCTCTTTTTGTCTCAGGTGGATTCCTATTTTCTTCTTTTAGTTCTTGGTTATCTTTTCTTTTTATTCATGCTTGTGAGTAATCTCATGGAGTAAACAGCACATCCCCAAACAGTACATAACCAAGTATCACAAAGACTCTCCACTTGATCATTTTAGAGAGAGAATTTTCCCACCCATAGACTTCTAAGTTTAATATTTGTTTTTTATGAAACAAATTTTATTGATTTTATTATTCATTTTTAATGTAGGGCTAGATTTATTTTTTTGCACTTACATGGTTTTCACTTATTTAAAAGAATTCCTGGCTGGCAATATTTTAAATTGTGTCAGAAGGATTAGCAAAGGAAGAAAGGAGGAAGGGGAAGGGAAAGAAGAAAGGGAAAAGGAGAGGGAAAACAGAAAGAGAGAAGGACCAGAAGAAAGAAAATACCCCAACCTGGACAGGCCCTAATGTCAGCAGGACATGAAAACACTAAAAAGGGATAGATATGTACATATACTATAAGTACTTCAAAGTAAATCGCATCCTTTTTTGTATATTTATTCACATCTAGATAAAGTTCAGCCATCAATATGTCTTTTTTATTTCCTTTGTAACTAGCACCCTAATTTTGTTTTTATGATTTAGTGTATTTCAGATATAGGTAATTAGATACTGGTTTCATAGCTCATGCTATCATCCTTCTCTCAGCTCTATGTTAAAAAATAAATAGTAAGTCCAGCACTTGGGGAGAATCAAATGGAAGGACGGCAAGACCAACCCAAGCCTAGGCAACTTAGTAACACCACGTTTCAAAAGAGAAAATAACATTAGAAAGGACAAAGGATGTCCTCAAGTGTGAAGGCCTTAACTCACATAAATAAAATAGAAATTTCTACAACTCTGTCAAGTTGATCACTGACAACATTGCTTAAATGTATCTGTGGTACCATGTTTGTTTTGTGGTACCAGTGATCGAACTCAGGGACTCACACTCACCAGGCAGACACGGTGCCTCTGAGTGATATTCTCAGTTCTACAATGTTTTGTTTTTAATGTTTCTTGGCAATATAAAAAGTCAGTGTGGACTTAGGAGAACAAGAAATAAATGTCTAAATGTGTAATGAAAATAACGAACAGTAGGGTCTGAGATTTAGCCCAGTGGTTCCAGTGCCTGCCTCGTAAGCACAATGTCCTGAGTTTGATCCCCGGTAACCACATACAACAATTCTGGGCATGGTGGCTCACACCTGTAATCCCAGCACTCAGGAGGCAGAGGCAGGAGGATTGCTGAGTTCAAGGCTTGCCTGGGCTACATAGTGAGCTCAGGGCCAACCTGAACTAAAAAGCAAGACCCTACCTCAAAAAAAGAGAAAAGAATAGTAGGAAACAAAACAAAAAAAAAACCCTTTATTTGAACTACTTATGGATACTAGATATGTACAATAGATATGTATAACATCTATTATATATGATAGATAATGAACTATTTATGTTATGTGTAGAAATCCTTTTGAGCAAAATATAAAATTTCTATTTTGGGGGATTTCAGAATGAGTTTTTTTTCTCTCTAATGCTCATGGTTTAGCAAATGTTATTTTCACATTAATAAAATTATTTTAAAAAGAATACCACTATCTTCATATCATTTCACAATGCAAAAGATTTTAAAGATTGCCTTCTACTTTTTAACGTTTCTGTTTGTTTATATATTTACTCTTGGGATTTCCAATAAGCAGCTTTAAACCTTTACCATTTTATTAATTTCATAGGTGAGGGAATAGAGGTTTATAATTATTAGTTACCCAGCCTATAAATTATTGGCCAGGTATTCATGCTCAAGATCACTACATTACTATTTAATCATATGACAGTTAATTTTATGTGTTAACTGGTCACAGGAAATTCAAAATAATATTATTTCTGGGGATAGCTGAATGAGATTAACATTTAAGTTATGAATCCTGCTAAGTAAACTGTCTTCCTCAAAGTAGCTGGGCATCCTGCAATCTCTCCAGATCCTGAAGAAAACAAAAAGGAGAAAGAGAAATCACCTTTTCTTCTCATTTCACCATTTGAGCTGGAACGTCTCATATCATCTTGCTTGGCTCATCCTGACACTTATCCCACTGATCCCTGATACACCTTGTGTTTACATATCTTCCCAGAGCCTCATGCTTTTTCAGAGGAGGCTGAATCTGAAATGTGTGATGTGCGATCAAGGGTGTGGGAATACTAAACCACTACAGGTGAGTGACTGGTACGGCACCACCCTAATCCTCGCATTATGGATGGGACTGAAGGGTAGAAAGATGCTGTTAAATTCCTTGCTGCTTTTGCCTCCTTGTGTGCTCCAGGTATTGTCTCCCCTGTGATGCTTCCCATCCCTGCCTTGGAGCCAACCAATTATAAATTGAAACCTCTGCAACTGAAAACCAAATAAACTTTTCCCTCTCTAACTCTGGGTATTTGATATTTTGTCTTAGCAGTGAGAGAAAAGTCTCTAACATAATTTCATGTGTGTGTATGTGTGTGTGTGCTCACGTGCGCACATGCGTGAGCACGGGCGCACACACATTCTGTTTATCTTGTGAATGGTACTTGATACAGGTGAGATAGATTATGTTTAATAAACATTTATCCATTGGAAATTCAACTCACGCCTGTCATGTTTCATGCTTTTCCGCTTTACCCAGGTAGTGTCAATTAAGAAAACATACTTTGTCCCAAAGGCTTGATATTTGGAGATGTCCTGGTGGTAATATATTATTTGTCATGATAACAATGTGAATGAAAGTGATTTCATTCTAAAACGTTTGTTTTGAAAATACAATTTTCATTTTCAAGCTTTCGTCACACAGTAGGATATAAATGAGAGTTGAATGCTGATATAATTCTCACTTCCTGGGTGGGCTTTAATAATATAATTAACAGGAAGATGCCATAAAGACTATAATTAATGATTTTTTTCATGGAAAATCTAAGAAGTATATAGTTTTTAAAAGTAAGGTATGGCTGGGCTGGAGGGTTAGCACAGTGGTTCAGGCGCCTGCCTCGCAAGCGCAAGATCCTGAGTTCAATCCCAGGTAACCATATACAATGCTGGGCGTGGAGACTCACGCCCACCAGCCATCAATACCACATACCACAGTGCTGGGCGTGGTGGCTCACGCCTGTAATCCCAGCACTCGGGAGGCAGAGACAGGAGGATTAGTGAGTTCGAGGCTTGCTTGAGCTACATAGTGAGCTCAGAGCCAGCCTGAACTACAAAGCGAGACCGTGTCTCAAAAAAAAAAAAAAAAGTAAGGTATGGCTCTCTTAATATATGCAAACTCTTAAAAATATGAGATAGCCCCTTATTAGGAAAACAGTATTACATAGAATTTAAATGAGTTTATATTCTACAGTCTTTCAAAAGGACCTTCAATTTAGTTCTTGTGTTTTCTATTATATTCTGTCTAGTCTCATTTTTAAGTTTTCAAGGATCGAGTTCAAAGGAATTAATGAATCTCAAGTTTTTTTTTATGAAGTCACTGAAATGTCTTGATAGCCAGTGAATATTTAGCTGAATCATTCATTGAGCATAAGCTTAATTCTTTCCTCCTGTTTTTCATGCTGCTTGCCTTTATTATGTACTAAGATAGCTTCATCCAGTGTAATTAGTGGTTTTAGTCAGCACACTCATTTCCAAAGAAGGGGCAATCAAAAGGAAATATCAAAAAATGGGTGTATGTTTTATATTAATAAAGTTACATTCTCCTCCCCTTTACTAAAAAAAATCACTGAGAAATCTAAAGTAAATAAAATAGTAATTCTTACCCAATTATCCACAGATACAAGTATCTGCTTTTAAGATTGCTCAGAATAAAAGAGCTGACAACTTCACAATTACGTATCTAACAAAGTTCTCATTCTTTCTCTATCCCTCCTCCTCCTTATTCTCAATTTTCACAAGACTTAATTTGAATTAGCACTGCTGAATAAACTATCTTAAACTAAGCTATGGCTGGTAAGGAATAAATTCTGCTTCACCATCTATACAGAAAACAAAAATGTAGAAGATCAAATAAGACACACCATCCTATGTGCCCCAATATTTGTATATTTGAAGTTTTCAGAGCTAAGATGCCTTCAAAAGCTCATATGGTGTCCTGCTGATGTCCTGCTTTCCATCTTGTGAGATTCAGAGTAGACTCAGCCAATGTACCTCATATTCTGGAGGGCTGGAGACCACATGCTAACACATTGATGTTGCTAAAGCTGCTAAATGCATGGTGATTTGCAATTGAGCAATACACAACAAATACAATTTATCACATTAATTCTTAGAAGAGTCAGTGTTGTACACAGCAGCTCTCCTCAAATTAGTCAACAGATCAAATAGAAGAATGTAAAAATTCCAGAATTACAATGCCAGGTGTGATGACTCACACCTTAATCCCAGCACTGGGGAGGCAGAAGCAGGAGAATTGCTCAGTTCCAGGCTTTCCTGGGCTACATAGTGAACTCAAGGCCAGCCTAAACTACAAAGTGAGACCTTGTCTCAAAAAATAATTAAATTAAATTAAATTTAAAAATCCATTGGCTCACGCCTGTAATCCCAGTACTCGGGAAGCAGGGGCAATTGCTGAGTTCGAGGCTTGCCTGGGCTACATAGTGAGCTCAGGGCCAGCCCGAACTACAAAGTGAGACCCTGTCTCAAAAAAAAACCAAACCAAAACAAAACAAAACAAAAATCTAAAATTTCTTTGGCAATACAGAATCGCATGATTATGACAAGGTTGGCCTTGAAGAAAAGTAGGAAAAGATGATTAATACAATAATTGTTAATAAGACTACATGAAATCCATATAGGGAAAATGAATATTAATCTTCATTTTACAACTGGTAAAATTCATCTATCAATTCCTTAACATGTGTCTATACAGTGAATAAAAATAAATGGACCATCTGTCCCTTTTCCCAAGGTATATTTTTTTTCCTGTCTTTCTCATTGATAGTACTTTTTTTTATTTTTTGCAGTATTCCACTCTGGGCACATTCACTTCTGATTCTTGATTTTGGGAAATTAGGTCTTTGATTGTAAAAAGCAATGGGAAAATATACAGCTCTTCTGGGAAGATCAAAGTCCTATTTGAGATAACCTAGAGATGTATATCTTCATTTATCTTTTCTTAACCTTCAGAAGTAAAAAAAGATATGAGCGGAAAAATTGAAAAAACAATGGAGAATGTGTAACACCAATAACTCAAACGAGTAAGAATTAAAATACAAAATTTCTTAATAAAAAATTTAGCTTTCTTACAGTATTCTTTCTCGCCCTATGTAAGTTTTACAGAAGTAGACCAACCCTACAGAAAAATAAGGAGGTCTAAATATGTGAGAACTATTTGATTTCTTAGCCCACACAAGACTACATATGTAGTAATAAAACAAATAGAACATATTTTGAAACTGCTATAATTATATTAATATTTGGTAATACTTAACCTTTTAGATATCTTTGTGAGATTGACTGAGGAAATGTAGTTTCTTCTTTTTTCAGGAAATGTCACCTAGTAGTCTTAACAAAATACAGAGTATAAGAAATCTGAAATTAGAACCATTCATAGCTTTCAATGAAAGGATAAAATGATTAGTAAAATTTAAATTTTTACATTTTTCTGTAATAGTTCTCTAATCCTCACCTATTCTATGATAGATTGTATTATTTCCAGAGAAAAAGTACATGGAAGACACAATAATATGTGTCATCTAAGTTTATCTTTTGAAAATGACAATATTCACTTAGAATTTGTTCATTGTTGAGTATGTTTTATCCCCATGCTGAAATAGTGTTTTGTTATATGTAGTTGTATTGACATTTTACAATGGATTTCCTTTTGTTTAGTCAGGCAAAATATTACAGTAAAAACATACAGAATGCTAATATATGCCATATGAAATAGCAGCAATATGAAATGCTGAAATAGAAGCTGAGCCCTATCCAAAAGCCATTCATATAAGTTAGGAAACTTGTCAGCTTGAAGTATTTAACTATTTCTATGAAGAATTGGTATGAATACTCTATCAGCAGTTACATACAACCTCTCTCCTGTTTTGAAGGATTTTGGAATGATTTGAAAAGTCAGGGATGATTCTGAAATTTAACTTCTTTATGCATCTTACTTGCATGTAGTTCACAAAAATGTCAAATACCTAAATTTATTTCCATAAGTATGAAAAAGGGATTCATATTCAACTGATGCATGTGTACATGGGAGGCATGTTCTACTTTTCTATCTACCAATAGCGAAGCAATGAACTATGTTAACAAGTGCTTTGTCCACCCAATTTTAATACAATATACTGTGGTTTGTTCCTAGAAAATTTTAAAGAATTAATAAACTTTAACCAAATAAAAACCACAATTTCTAGGATTAAAAAATGACTTTTTGAAAAATAAGGAGTGTGACTGAAACTTAAAGGCTTCAATTTCTTGAAAATATATTTACAGTAAACAATGAATTGCTATCAATTCTCCCTCAAAACACTCCTCCTTTCTTTGTAAACATTTATTCCATACTTCTTGCCACTCTGAAGCAGTTCTGGGAGTCTGTCTGTGAATGTCTTTAGTTGCATTCTCAAGGACTCCTCCAATGTTTTGAGTTGATTAAAAATATTTAGCTTTTATTATGGCTTTGACTTGGGGAAGAGCCAGAAGTTGCAAGAGCCAAGTCTGGTGAATAAGACTGATGGGAATACACTAATCTCTCTGCCATACCAGGAGTGATGTGGGTCACAGAGTACTATCATGTTGGAGGATCAAACCATTTCACCATTTCTCAGGCGATGTTCTACATATATTATTTCTTAAACACTTTTAAAGCTCTTTATACTATCAGAAGTTCACCCTAGTGTTCCTGGATATAAATTCACCTCCTGCAACATATAAAACCATGATCAACCTCACCTTACTAAAAGATCTTGATATAGGTGCCTTTTACACATAATGATAATCCCTGGGGTAAATACGCTTTGTGCTTACATCTCATAATTATAAGCACTGCCTTTATGACTCACGGGCAGCATTAATACTAGTTTGCTTATTGTCATTGCTTCTATATTTCCCTTCAACTATGTGGATTGTTCAGGACAAGGCATGCTGCTGCTGGGTCATATGTTACCAGACTATTTCATTGTTAAGTTGGGTAGCATTTCTTAACACAGAATGCTATATTATCTTTGTCCAATAAGTTTGGTTTAAATTTATATGCCTACTTTTCTAAGAAAAGAAGCTATATATGTTAAAGTGGGAATAGGATAATAAATTATAATGAATTAAATACATCTACATGTACATATTCCTAAACGTTAACAAATGTATTGTCTACCATTGGTAACCTATAGTTCTGTATTTTTATTGCAATGATATTTTACACAGCGGCATATTTGTGCATTCAGGATGTTATTGTAGCTGAAATCTAAATGTCCCAAGAAGGTCATTGTAGGTGGATGTGGTGAAACCTGCCTGTAATCTCAGCACTTTGTGAAGCTGAGGCAGGATGACTGCAACATTAAATCTAGCCTGGGCAACTTAGCAACTTAGTGATTCCATGTTCTTGTCTCTAAATAAAAATTTAAAAAGGGAAGAGAGGGCCGGAGATTTAGCTCAGTGGTTCCAGCGCCTGTCTCACAAGCACAAGGCCCTGAGTTCCATCCCAGTAACCACATAAAATGCTGGGCGTGGTGACTCACGCCCAGCCCACCAGCCATCAATACCACATACCACAGTACCGGGCATGGTGGCTCACTCCTGTAATCCCAGCACTCCGGAAGCAGAGGAGGGAGGATTGCTGAGTTCGAGGCTTGCCTGGGCTACATAGTGAGCTCAGAGCCACCCTGAACTACAAAGTGAAACCCTGTCTCAAAAAAAAGGAACAGAAAGCTGGGGATGTAGCACCATATAAAGATCCTGGGTTCAGTCCTTGGTATGACAAAAAAGATAGGATATCTCATGTTACTGAATGCTTCAGTGCCAGATGATGAGCTTTTGGAATATGATTAGGTCATGAAAACTCTATCAGCAAGATGAATCCACTGAAGATATCAAATTCCACAGAATTACTGGAAAGTGATGGAAGCAGGTACTGGGGCATATTTGTAGAGATTGGATCATGGGGCATGACTTTGAGGACTATATCTGGTCCCTAGTCCCTTCATCTCTATTTTTCTCTCTGTTTTGAGGCCACTGAGAGGGAAATAGCTTTACTCCATACATCCTCTAAAGTATAATCCTGACATAAACTCAGCATCATGGTCAGGAGGCTGAAGGGGTGTTTTTAACACATGCAGAGCTGACATCAAGAACAGTAAGAAGGAGAAAGGAACTTTCTCAGCCCCTACATAGGATGCTAACAGAGCCTTACATCATCTTATCCTGATATAACTGCATAATACATGCAGTATCTATGCTGTCATGGTTTTTTTTTTTTTTTTGAGGCAGGGTCTCGCTTTGTAGTTCAGGCTGGCCCTGAGCTCACTATGCAGCCCAGGCAAAGTTTGAACTCAGCAATTCTCCTGTCTCTGTCTCCCAAGTGCTGGGATTACAGGTGTGAGCCACCATGCCCAGCATTGTATATGGTTACTGGGGATCGAACTCAGGACCTTGCGCTTGCGAGGCAGGCGCTGGAACCACTGAACTACATCTCCAGCCCCATGCTGTCATGTTCAAATAAGTGTATCCTATTTTGCACATGTACTAGATGGCAGGGTCATGTTCATATGGGTCCTCAGAGGCCCTAGGCTTTGAAATAACCTGAAGTATTTTCCTACACTTACAACAAAACTAGACAAGCCATGAATTGAAAACTCTGAAATGATAAAATAAATCTTGCACTGTGTTTTTTCTCAAAATAATAATGTAAAGGTAACATATAAGGCTAACTGATATGAAAGTTGTATTATAATGATCACATTCTACCTTTCTTCATAGAGAACCTGAGGTGTTAAAAGTAAAATACTATAGATCATTAACACTTTAATTGTCCAACTGAGAAAGTGCAAGTCACACTTTTGATTTCCAGATTAATTTATGCAAATGATCCATTTGCAATGACAAAGTCATCCACTTGACTTTTTTATTACAGTTATCCTAACCTTTAAGGGTAGCACCAATCATGTGTGTTTCCTTCTGGATTTCTTGATTATATCCCAATCAGGCAAAACAAACAATAGTCTTTATAGTATCTACTGAATCCTGTAAGAGCCAAGTAGCTTACTGGGTTACCAGATGCGCTGTAGTAACAAAGAATTAAAAGAACAGATGCTCTTTGTTAATCTTATTTTCTAGCCAAAACTAACATTTCAAACATAGAAAGGAGGAAGAAACTAAGAACACAAAAATAGTAAAATATTTGGAAATTTGAAAACTGGAAATGGATAATCTAAAGCATCAGATCAAAGTAACAAGCTAAAGATGAGAACCCTTTTAATAATAAAAAAGACAAAGATCAAGAACAAAAGAATGGATTTTGCATAAATAAATAAAATACTTGAAAGAAATATGGAGTATGGGACAAGAATAATGATGTTATCTATGCAATATCAAAATGATTTTTAATTAATGAATAACATTGCTTGATATCATATAAAATTTACCAACATTACAATTAAAAGAAGAAAGGTAAGTATCCACCTCAGTCAGATGAAAAGTACGAATACTGAGGAAATAGTAGTATAAGGATTTTAAACACAAATGAAAATAAAAACAATGTGTTGCAATAGTGAATCTTGAACAGGCTTTCAAATCAAAACAAAGTCTCTTGAGGAGATGAAAAGTGAGAAGCTCTCCAAATATATTTGCATAGTACCAAAAAATAGCAATCTTAAATTTTCGTTTTCTTTTTAAAAACCATTGAAAATAGGTGGGGATATGGGTAAAAATGAGAATTGACTGTGTCATATATTGGTACAAATTCCCCAATGTCATGTGTGATTGTGAGATGTATGCAAATTGTACCAATAAAGAATGCTATTATTAAAAAAAACCATTGAAAATAAAGGATATATGTGGAAATCAGTCCATATAAAACCAATGAAATTTTAATAAAATCAATATATTGTATTACTAATTTTCTGGTTATGATATTGCATTATAGGTAGGCAAAATGTTACTCTTGAATGAGACATACAATCTGTGTGCTATTTTTTTACACTTGCATGTGATTCTGTAAGTATTCTAAATACAAAAGTTAAACAATTAAAATACAGAATATTAAAGAGTGAACTTTTTGATTACTTTAGAGTTAATATTCCCAGGTAATTCAAAAAAGTGTTTGTTGCAAATCATCTACATGTAAAAACTGTATGATCTGTCTTAAAAGACATGTAGGCTGATATAATAGGAATTAATTTAAAACTAGTACACTGACAGAGTAGTCTAGAGTTGTAACTAGTGAGTGCTTTATATGACTATGATCTGGAAAGAACAATTCATTATAAACACACACAACCAAACAAAATATAGATTTTTGAAACAATGGGTTATTTATACAGGTATAGAAAGAAACCTTGATGAAAGTATTAGAGATCATCAATCAAAATGAAAATGAAGAAACTTAAGAGAATTCTATTAAATATTAAATGGTGCAAAGGATATTTGAAAAACCAAAGAAAAAATCAAAATTTTATCACTGGAAAATTCCTGAAACCTGGAAATATTCAAAAGTTCATTTTATATGGAATATAAACAAAGATAAAACCCTAAAGCTATTCTGCTTCTAAATGAAAACGTAGGAAATCTTTTTAAAATATAGTATGCCCAATGAAAGGCAGGTAAAAGCACAACAGTAAATCCTTTATAGCAAAAATTTCAGGGGTGGAGATTTAGCTCAGTGGTTTTGGTGCATGCCTGTCAAGTGCAAGGTCCCTGGTTTGACCCCCAGTAACCACATACAACAATATTGGCCATGATGGCTCATGCCCACCAACAATCAGTACCACATACCACAATGCTGGGCATGGTGGCTCAGGCCTATAATCACAGCACTCGGGAGGCAGAGGCAGGAGGACTGCTGAGTTTGAGGCTTGCCTAAGCTACATAGTGAGGTCAGGACGAGCTTGAACTGCAAAGTGAGACCCTGTCTCAAAAAAAAAAAAATTCATAATGAAGACCTATAGGAACTAATAATTTTTCTTTTTTGTGGTATCAGGTATCGATATTGGGCCCTTGTGCATCCAAGGTTGGCATGGTACCACTTGAGCTACATCCCCACCCCTTAGGAACTAATAATTTTGAACTTAAAGTTCAGCTTATTTATGAAACAATAATGAAAAAATACCCTCAGAATTCTTATTGCTCCACACTCTATTAAAATTTATACCAACATCAAACTTCTTTTATGAATTTTGTGTAGTTTTTTTATCCAAAGGCAAAACAAGTGATCACTGCAAATATATATATATATATATATATATATATATATATATATATATATATATATATATATATATATATAATTTATTTATTTATTTTTTGGAGACAGGGTCTCGCTTTGTAGTTCAGGCTGGCTCTCAACTCACTATGTAGCCCAGGCAAGCCTCAAACTCAGCAATCCTTCTGCCTCTGCCTCCCAAGTGCTGGGATGACAGGAGTGAGCCACCATGCCCGGCACTGTGGTATGTGGTATTGATTGCTGATGGGCATGAGTCTCCATGCCCAGCACTATATGTGGTTACCAGGGATCGAACTCAGGACCTTGCGCTTGCGAGGCAGGTGCCAGAACCACTGAGCTAACCCTCTGGCCCTGCAAATATATTTTTGATAAACCACTTCGATGCTCCTGATACTGCACCAGTGGCTATATGCAAAGCCTGCAGTTAGCATTTTTGCAAGTTGAACTACTCCAGAACTTTAGGTTTACCTATCAGAATGTTTTCAGTATTTAAAATTGCTAGTTGAATATAAAATTTTCTGTTCCTTGCAGAAATTTTATACATATTCTCATTTTACAAACCAGTGACATGAAAAAGAACCTTATTAATCCAGAGTATAGAGCATTGTCAGACAGGGCACAGCCAAAAACAGTAGTTCACAATCCTGGAATCAAAATACTATCACGAGGAAAATAAGGTTCCACAGTCCATTTTAAGAAAGCAGATGCAGAATTTCCAAGAGCATCTGGAGATACTGCAGCTCTAAAACATTTGCTTTTTATTATTAACTCAGCAGGAGGTACTCTCCAACTCAGTAGTGCACGGAAATTCAAGCACTATCTATTCTTCTATCATTTCTTCTCTTCCTATTAAGAAGCTTACAAACTTGATTTCTGCTTCCTTTCAGCTTTCTTTCTGTTTAATGGTCACCTCATTATTGCTTTGTATCTGTGTATCTTCTGATTCATTCACTGCTCCACTTTACTGCTATTTCAATGTGAACATTTTTACATCAGCCACAAAAGATCAGACTGAGTCAGTTACATGTACGGTGGGTAATTTCAGAATTGAATGACACAGACCTCGAACATAGTCCACCTTGATGAACATTATAGATGATCAGAGACAAGTGATCTTACTCTTATTTTGAAAATAGTAGAATATCAGTTTCAATAACTTACAGCTGAGTTTGCATAGGTACATCTAACTAAACAAAAATTAATCTACTGTGGGACTCTCAGAAGGGAATTATGAAAATGCCAATATCTCAGAATCTATGCAGAAAGAGCAGCAGAGTCCATAACTACTTGATACTGCTTTCCCTAATGTATTCACTGAGCATTTTTTTCATGGGCATGTCTTATATTTCACTAGTCAGTTTTGCATTCTTTAAGCAATACCAGATGTTTAATACCATACCTTTGAAATGTTTGACGATGCCTTGATATTCATTTAAAAAATTTTCTCATATAGTGAATTTAAATTTTTAGGATAGAGTCTTAAAAATTCTTAGCTTCAAAAAATTTTTCCATAACGTTAGACTAGAATTGAATTGTTATATATCTATCAAGGTCAAAACCACAAAGATATATCTATCAACCTCAAAACACTGAATTTTTCTGCCAATCCACTGTAGTGTGACAAGATCTATTGAACTAACCTTTTTGTAATCTAGGAACCCAAACAGTTCAACAATGACAAACTGAAACTAAATGATTAAATGATAATAGCAATGTGACTAACCAGGTAAATTTTTCATAGTATTGCAGGACATAAAACTGATTTTAAAATATAAGAAGTGTTGCTTTAACATAATATTTAAATATTGGAAATATCAACATTATTCAAATAAAAAAATGCTTTTTTAAAATATTTATTGTGTTCCAGAGTTCTAAGAGTTTAACATGCACTGGAACATTTAATCCTCAGTGAGAATTTTTTAGTCATAGTTCCTGTCACTTAGAAATAGTCAATATCTACCACTTAGAAGAGATTGAATCAACATAAAAAATTTTTCTTGGGACATATATCAGCTTTTATGAGGCATATATCAACTCTATAGGAATCTTTGAAAGCAATGTATTTATTAGAATAAAAATCAATCAGTACTAGTAACACTAGTCCTTATACAGTTTTTAAAATATTAAGTTCCACTCTTTAAGAATACATTTTAGGGCTGAAGATTTAGCTCAGTGGTTCCGGTGCCTGCCTCGCAAGCACAAGGTCCTGAGTTAGATCCCCAGTAACCACATATAATGCTGGGTGTGGCGACTCACGCCCACCAGCGATCACCATATACCACAGTGCCAGGCGTGGTGGCTCACTCCTGTAAACCCAGAATTCGGGAGGCAGAGGCAGGAAGATTGCTGAGTTCCAGGCTTGCCTGGGCTACATAGTGAGCTCAGGGCCAGCCTGAACTACAAAGCGAGACCCTGTCTCAAAAAAAAAAAAAAAAACAAGAATACATTTTAAAGTTTACAGATATCAAAAATAAAATATAATAATTTTACCCTCTCTAATTTTATATTTATAACAAGAAATTCATTCATTTATTAATTCAAAAACTAGTTTTTATCATTAATTAACCAAGTCTCATGGTCATATTATAAAGAAAGGAGACTTGAAATCATAAACTTATTTCTCCCTAGCATTTAAATTCAAGCAGAAAACATGGCTACCATTCTAATTAATTGCTTAGAATATATAAGGTGCCATGTGGATGTATACAATTAACTAATTCACAAGTCAGATTAAGAAAATGCTTTAAGGGGCCGGAGGATTAGCTCAGTGGTTCCGGAGCCTGCCTCCCAAGCGCAAGGTCCTGAGTTTGATCCCCGGTAACCACATATAATGCTGGGTGTGGAGACACGCCCACCAACAATCAACACCGCATACCACAATGCCGGACGTGGTGGCTCACGCCTGTCATCCCAGCACTCGGGAGGCAGGGACAGGAGGATTGCTGAGTTCGCAGTGGCTTGCCTGGGTACCATAGTGAGCTCAGGGCCAGCCTGAACTACAAAGCGAGACCCTGTCTCAAAAAAAAAAAAAATGCTTTAAGAAAGAAATGATACCCAAAAATGTCTGAAAATTATTGTGAATAAAATTCAGAGGGCCCTGGCAAGCTCACAGAGTGTCCAAAAACGGCAAGACTTGGAGAGGTATTTGAAAATGGACCATCTGATAATGGCCAAAGCTTTGGCTTCACTAATCCAGTAAATATTATCTTCTTAAATTTGCTTTTCTTTCAAACTTTTAATATATGTATTATCTACATTTAATCATCAAAAAATCTTTTAGGACACAGAAAGTCATTTCTAGCTAAAAATTAAAAAGTTTTTATAGGACTTACCTAAATATTAAAAAGGTTTTATAGGGCTTACCTAAAGTGTCAGGTAAAATGGTAGTCTCAAGTTGGTGAAGAGCTTATCAAGTAGCATTTGTTTTACCATCATTTGTACTTAGTTTTAGAGTATATTTTCATTCCACTGTCTAAAGAGCAGTAGGTCTTTTTTCAATCAGTGTTTTTTATATATTAATTCAAGCCTGAATTAAGTAGAAAGGATTCTTCTCCTATCTCCTATCATACTATCTCCTTTGCCATCTGATGGAGAAATTTCTAAGTGGCAATTCTGACAAGAACAATCCATCATCATTGCATCAGAGCTGGCAGAACAATTTTGATCAATCATGTGAATACCCCTATCATTACCAACAAGTGTGCATGAAATTAATATTCCATAGAAGAGCCAAACAGATGCTGAAAGACAATACAGCTCTTCCATAGGCTTCTGCAGGTTTTTCCCTTTTTTGGAACCTTCCTCTTTCCTTCTAATCATTCACATATTAAGCAAGCTTTCCTCTTTCTTCTAATTAGGATTCAAAGGACATATAACTGTCCCACAAGTTTCTGTATGGCTCCTGGAGTCTCTCCATGGTAGTTCTAGTTCCATAAATCTACATGGTTCTAGCCTGAACTCAAATAGACTTAAATAGCCAATGAGGACTCAAAAGCCATACATGATCTTCTTGGAAGATACCATGATGTAACAGTGACAGATCGTCTCGGTTTTAGCTCTGGAAGGATCTCAAATTGGTTAAATGGTGTCTCCCTAGTCCTTTATTTATTTATTTATTTTTTTCGTTTCACAACACTTTTAAATGATTTGGGTACCTAACGAGGTTTGAGGTTTCTTTCATTTGTTTGCTCTTTTGATTAGTTGGTTTTATTTGGGTTTTGACTTATACTTGGTAAGGAAAAGTCAAACTCCTGAGTTGCAAAATAATGGACTTGGCCTTATTAGGGATCCCACAAAAGCAAAATGTAGAGATGAGAGAGGATTCCTTTTTATTTAGTTCTGGGAGCATATGGGCAACTATCTCTGAAATAAGCGGTTTTTGCATGGGTGACAATTCATCACTTCAGTGATGATAAACACTCTTTGGCCACTGGCTTCTTGGTATTGGTCCCCAGCACTGTCTGTCCTGGAAAATCCCTGAGGCTTTGTGTTCCCAATATAGCACAAACCTGGTCTTCAGAATTCCTTTGTCATTCTGATCTCCTAAAACAGATCAGACAACAAAGGACCCTCCTTTGAAGGATGGGGAAATCAGAATTTTCTTAAATGTAAGGATAAACCTTACACCTGTTCTTCAAAATAGAATTTATTTTCAAAATCTAACTTTTTTGTCCTCAAAAAAGTCCTGCTCTTTCAAAACAAGTTTGTTTTAAATATTACTTGATTTGATGCAAGATATTAATAAATGGTAGAGCCACATGAAACATGTATAATTAAAAACTGTTTCCATATCTATGTAAAATATTATCAGGATTGTGGGAAAACCGAAAAGTTCTGTGGTAGTCTATCTATACCTGCTGTTGATTGAAGACCATTTATCTATCAGGGTCAATCAGTAAAATCAGAGTGTACTGAAAGAAATTGGCCTCCATGTAGAAACCTTAATGAGAAGCAATTTTTGGTTTTGTTTGCTTGACTATCAATTTGCCTTTTCTACTCAAATTTCTTCAAGCTCCAGAATCCTAGAACAGGAAAAACTGAAAAGGAAACCAACTGAGTTCCTACATAGCATTTACACAACTCTTTTAAAATAATGTGCAATTTCTAATAAACCATTATTTTTCTATCATATCTTTATAATTGAGTTCAGTTATGTTTTCAAATTCTTTAGGATAGCTCAGAAACAATGGAACGAAGCTCCTCCACCTCCAAGTCCAGGAACTCTAGATCTAACACACAGATCCCTGGCACCGTAAGGATTAATAATGCAGTGTCTGTTTTTACAATGAAGACTGATTTTGGAGGTAAAAGGAAGTATCTAAGTACTAACCCTGTTAGAACATTGTCTACCACACTGACTTTAGTATAGTAATTTAACTTAGGTGTTTGCTTTCCTATCAGTGAACTAGTTTTCTAAATCCCTGCCTCAAGTTTTGCTCTAAGGCTCTAATGAGAAAATATATGTAGAGTTCCATTCTGGCAGTGATCTCTCAACACAACTTTCTTCCCTCCAGTTAGATTTCATTACCAGGAGCTCAAGGGTGTAACTTTTACCTCTGCTTGATCTTTTCAGTTTCTGCTGGGAACTTCATTTTAAATAGAAAGGCATTTTCTCTTTGCTTCACATCTAAAGCAAATTCAACACATTTAAATTATTTCACTTGATCTTTCTAACCTCATCTTCTCCTACAAGGAAGCTAATGTGGCCTTACCTTCAAGCTACTTGTCGCTTGCCTTTTCCCCAGTTCTTAAGCTGATGTATTTCTGTTCTTAGTCAATGATTTCAAATATAGTTAAGTAATATTTCTTTCTTTCTTTCTTTCCTTTTTTTTTTTTTTTTTTTTTTTTTTTTTTTTTTTTTTTTTTTTTTTTTTTTTTTTTTTTTTTTTTTTTTTTTTTTTTTTTTTTTTTTTTTTTTTTTTTTTTTTTTTTTTTTTTTTTTTTTTTTTTTTTTTTTTTTTTTTTTTTTTTTTTTTTTTTTTTTTTTTTTTTTGAGACAGGGTTTCACTTTGTAGTTCAGGCTGGC
>PVIC010027115.1:0-15280 GCA_004025085.1 Thryonomys swinderianus
GGGTTTTTTTTTTCTGATATAAGGTTTGATATAATTAAAAATGTCATCTTTTTATAATTAGTTTACTTTATTGCTGTTGTTAAAAGATAAGACCCACTGAGTATTTTTAATCTTCATGTAAAAATTTTTGAATTCAAATATTACTCACTCTTGGTGAAGTGTTCACCTGCTCTTTCCTGGAGCTGACTCTAGTTGCTGGGGCTTGGGTCCTGGGGATGATTTACTTACTGATAAAAGCAGCCCCTTTTTCATTATAGAGCTATAACTGGAACTTCTGAAAGGCTATAAGTCAATTCCGTTTCATCAGGCAGTGTTGTATTTTTAATTTTTTTGTGGCTAATGAAGTATATTGTAGAATTACTCGTGTCAACACATAAGTATTTTGAATATCTAATCTTAATGATCATATAGCTTTCAGTGTTTATCTTCAGTTTTCATATTCAGAGACCCAATTAGGAAATGTTTTGCTGAATGAATTAGAAATATTTTGGTAAATTTTAAGTAAACATATTCCCAGTGAAGATAATCTTGGACAATCTTTCCCTATGTTTAGTTCCTCTGGCGATTCTCACATACAGTTGCACAGGCTTCTCTAATTTAAAATGTTCAAAGCTGAGTCACCCTTCTATTTCCTATTATACTTATGTTCCCACTTAGTTTATGGGGATAGAAACTGAGAATCACCCCTACTTTCCCTGACTGTCTACATATATTGCTAATCTGACATTTTACAGCTCTAGTAAGCCTCAGAAAATTTCCACATTAGTTCATTCCACAACATGGTATTTCAGAGGATTACCTGCATAGCCTACCTGAGGTAACCAAGTCCTAATTGTCTCCCCACTTTCAGTTTGACACCTGCCACTGCATTCATTCCAAGGTTACTTCGGCTCCTAAGTGTCTCTCTTTATGTTATCTGTGGACAAAAGTATGAGATCTTTCTCTTGAACGATGCTTACCTCCTGCAGTTCCTTCCCTCACATTCTCTAATCCGAGACACTCACTGTGACCTTCAAGCGGCCCCCTGGAACTCACACACTAACATTCACAGGCGTTATTTGATCTGAGTTCTGCCCTCCGTGAACTCAGGAGCACGCAGAAAGTAACACAGACAGATACTGTTACTTCATTATTTACCAAATAATTGCTTCCAAAATCGTGTTGGTCCAACTCTCTGCTCTTCATCTATCCAGTCTTCTAGGTAGAGGCAATATGAGGAGGGAGTCAAATTCTGTAATTAGGTCCTTAATATTTACAATTTTTTAGTTTATTTTAAAGCATTGCTTTTAAATATTCACACACAAAAAACAAATTAAGTTTATTCTTTTCACAAAGTCATTTACCTGTGAAGCAGCTGAAATGCAAATGAATTAACTTGGATATGCAGTGTGAGGAACCAGGTTCTTATTACATTGTTGTTTTCTTTATCTTATGTATGTTGCCTCTTAAGTGGGTCCATCATATTACAAATGCAAAACTTACTAATGCTAATCTAAAGCCGAAACACATGGCAAAGAAGTTACTGAGGTTGAAGAAAGGTGTTCTAATGATCATTTCAGTGGTACTTTCAAGCTTTTGCCATGCTTGGACCAATGTATATGGAACAGTGATAGAAAGTGTATTGATCTCACCTAAGTGTGCTATGTAATAGACACATGTTTAATAGGTGGTGTATTCTAGAATGCTTTCAAAATACTCTGAATCATTTTTATTGAATTTTATACTACACAAAGTAGCAAAAGTTTTTCTGATGAAGCAAAATCATATCAATACGTAACATAAAATAACTAGCATATTGATTCCAAACAAATTTTATTATTTAAAGTTCAGTTTGCTAGCTCCAAAAGAGAGACCATTTCTTTTATATTTTAATTTAATTGGTACATTTTAGAGATACATAACAATCACATTCAAAATAGGGAATTTGTATGATGTATCTGGATTCCTCTTTTTTGCCCATTCCCTTTTGATGTTGTACCAAATGTAAGTCATCATCTTGCACCAAATGTAAGTGATTTGGAATATTTTTGCATGGTTAATATGTATCGATATCACAGGATATCCTATCATTGAATATTTCTCTATACTAGGATAAACACAGCATAAGACCTATGTCATAGGCAATAACCATTTGTCTATAGTATAAGCAATTATATATCTATCTATATGTACATAAGAAGGACATTGGATATACTACCGTGTATAGATAAACATTTTATAAATACATATTTCAACTTGATTTGATATCAACTACTAAAGAATATAATAGGCAATGTTTGCTTACATCAAGTGAAAATTCTTGCTAGGAAAGTATATTGCTTTTAGAAAGTTAGTTTTGCTATTTATTAAGCTATATAATAACATGTTAAATAAAAATAATTTAATATCTATAGTCACCATTCATGTGTAGAATCTATTTCTGTTTTGAGCTAGTATGCAATTATATTCAACTTACATATATATGGGTGGTTTTTAAGGAAAAACTAAGATTCTAGTATTTAAATATATTTGTTTATCCTAATGCAGTCATCCTCTGCATGATCTACTAATCTGTTCATTCCCACTTCTACCCAGATGATTCTTGCAAACTGACTTGTGAAAATGGAGGACGATGCATTTTAAATGAGAAGGGTGACATGAGGTGTTACTGCTGGCCTAGTTATTCAGGAGAACGATGTGAAATCAACCACTGTAGCAGCTACTGCCAAAATGGAGGGACTTGTACGCCATCAACTCTGGGTAAATGTTGGAGTGTCCCTGTGTGCTCAGAGCATTTGCTTATTTTCTTCTGTGTGAAAACCACAACAGTATTCCAAATCTAATCCCTATATATTAATAATAATACACTAAAACAAATTAAATTTATTAATTCAACCTAAGCAATGGAGTGTTATAAAATTAATATATCATAATTCAGGTCACAAAATTGAACAATAGGAATGGCCATTAAAATGTGTCGGGTATTTATAAGGTGACAAATTCATGGCTTCTAGATACTTGACCTTGCGTCAGAATGATTGATTGTGCCAGTTTCCCAAAACTTATATGCTAATTACAAGTCAGAGTTATTGCATGCATGTTTCCATAAACATAGAAATCAGTTCTTATTGAAGATTGGGTTCCTTTTAAATGTAAATAAAATGTATAAAAACTCCTTAAACTATCATGATTCCCATCTAAAATTATAACCACTTAGCCATTGCAAAATGTCATAGATAATATGCTTTGAAAACACCGAGTTACTACTTGTTAGTATCTGCTCTATCTGGGTTGTTATTAATTTATGCAACAGAGGTGTTTGTGAAAGTCTTCACTATGCCACATAAGTGAACATTGAACATCTTTTGTTACTGATTTTTATTAAATTTAAAATATCTTCCCCTGAGAAAAAACAACCTGAATGCATAATAAAATCTAATTTGCAAATTCCAATATTCAGTACCAGTGACATTATGCAACTATTAAAGTGCAATCTATGCACATTTAATTTTACTACCACAAATGCAAATTTAGTCAGATGGAAAATCAATCTATAAGATCTTCATATTCTCTACAAGATTAATTTGTATCTTACTAAGAGTCCTCACTGTTATATTGCTTAAGGTTCTCTTTGAAATGCTCAGGATAATGCCAACAGAAGAGTCACATGAAGAAGGATTGTCAGTAGAGTGCAGAAAAACCAAGCTGTTTTCAATTAGAATACTGGTAATTTTATGCTTGGAAATATTTTTAACTGATGATTAATTGATGTTTAAAGTATTTTGAGTTCTTTATTACATTCTAAAAGAATGTTAAATAGGGAGATTGTAATATAGTGGCACTAGGAATCTTTGCCAGTATTTTTATTTTGTTATGGGAAGCTAGTCCATGCAGTAGGGTTATTCTAATGCTGTAGAAGATATTATAGTAATGAATGTTTTACTGAGTAGGCAAATAAAGTACAAGTTCAACGAATGCTTGTGTAATTTGCATGGTGTTTCTTTTAGAGAGGAACAGTTCTTGAAAAATTATTTGAAGATTTAATTTAATTAGTAACAATTTCTCATTAAGATAATAAAATCATTGCATTACAGCTAGTTGACTTTATTTATATTTAGAATTATTTAGGTTAAGTAATCATTAGACATTTCACACTATAGTTGTATGTTTGACCTGCAAAGAATTTATAGGGCCAAATCTCTAAGATTTGCTGTCCTGCTTACAGAGCCTGTTGTAGATAGGTGTAGTACAACTTCCAGTGTGATGTTCAAATAGTCTCTCCTGACCTTGGTGCATTCTCAAAGTCTACAGTATATCAGCTTTATATACTCAGATATTAGTTCTTGATTTTCATAGATGATGTGTACAAGAAAATTGCATTTCAGGTTAGCAGTACAAATGAAGTTTCCTATGAATGCTACCTGAGGTATGACTGCAGAGTTTTTCTTATAGAATGTAATCATTAATTATATGTTATCCAATTAAGTCATTTACAAAGCATTTTTCACATTTAAAAATGTGTTTAAAAAAAGTTGTTTGGTATTATAGATTGTAGAACCTCATTATCTCCACACAGATGTTAATTTGTTAAACAAATCCCAGTGGGCAGTTCATGGATTTATTCATTGTTGGTTTACTTACAGCTAAGACTTCCGGCAAATTCCTATGTGGACATTATATAACTAGGGTCTGGGGCAACCTTAATTAAAATTTATAAGTTTATGACGCTCGGATAGAACAATAATAATTGAATACAGGAAATGTCACAGGATAATTAAAAGCACAAATCTGAGAGATGTAATTAAAATTTTGCATGTAGCAATGAATTCTCATTCCTAAGGGCTTTTTAAAAAAATAATGAACACTAAAAAGAAAATATATGAGCTTTGTTCATTCAGAAAGATATAACATAATAAAACATTTTGACTGATTATATTAACAAGGGTCTATGTATTTGATTTCTATGATTTTCTTATCAAAAGATATTTAACATAAAATTTGGATTAGGAAAAGTAATAGAAGTCAGAACAAAATGTATTATTGAAAAAATAATTTAGGAAAGGTTTTATGTATTATAGATATCAGGAAACTTATACAGTTAAAAATGCTATTTGGAAGTAATGCCATATTATGAACATATATTCTCTAGGGTACGTTCAGGCTGTTTGGCATTCTCCTTACATGCTGGTCTGTCATTTAGATTTTTCATGTTTCTTTCAAAGTGAACCAGGGCTTCCTGTGCAACTGGATTAGAGGCATGGACCAGGAAGGACTGCAATTTTCGGACAATAAACTCAAATACTACCAGTTCCAAAGTTTGGAATTATGCAAAGAAGACATGTGTTATTTTGGAAAATCTCAAAGCTAAATCAGAACTGGCTAGGTTAAGAGGTGACAGCACAGTTATGAAGAGCAGGCAGTGTATTTGTTACTGGACAACTGAAGTGAACACAACATGAGGAAGGCACAGGCTCTTCTGGTAGATCACTGTGGCTCCACTTCTGGGGACTTTTT
Source organism: Thryonomys swinderianus (assembly GCA_004025085.1). Taxonomy (NCBI): domain Eukaryota; kingdom Metazoa; phylum Chordata; class Mammalia; order Rodentia; family Thryonomyidae; genus Thryonomys; species Thryonomys swinderianus. Next base: position 5,494 of record PVIC010027115.1, read on the forward strand.
TTTTTTTTTTGTACTACTGGGGATCAAACTCAGGCCCTTGTGCTTCCAAGGTAGCTGTGGTACCATTTGAGCTAAATCCCCTGGCCCCTTCTGGACCTTTGACAATATTCTTTTCAGAAATGAAACAGGAGTGTGAAAAAGGCCCCTATTGTGGAAAAGAAAGTACCAGAATTTTCTCTCTGTAGTGGGATGGATTTTTACAGTACAAAATGGAGAAAATTTCTGTTAAGATGTTTCTGTCCATATGAGATGGTAGATCTGCTCAGAGAACCTGTGTATAACCTCAGAGGACCAGGGAACTAATGAAGAAACATAGGTATAGAAACACTCAAGTTACCAATTTACATAGTATATGAAGTACATAATCACCTAATCATAGTACTATAAGGAATGAATCTACTTTTAAACTGCCCCTCTTTTCTTTTCTCTCACTTTTAATAAAGAGAGGGCTGGTTTTCATGAAGTTGAGTTTTGTGTACTCACTGCTAAGCACAAATATTAATTATACTTAGGAAGTAACAAAAACAAATATTTAGCTCTCCTTTTTAAAGAAGACATGGAAATTATTAGTAGCATTAAATTAAAAACAAAATGTAGCTTATAATTTTAATGAATTATTTATTGGTACATTTTATATACATATAATGATCATAATCCAGACTGAGAATTTGTATCAGTTATGACACAACTGAATTCTCATTTTTTCCCATTCCCCTACCCAGCCTACAATCTTTCTGTCCCCTATTTACATATGCTTTGTCGCCTTTCTTTATCATCACATTTTCTTTCCTCTTGTTACTTATCCCTACCCTTCTCTCTTTGAATATTTTCTATTTCACAATATCTGTCATACATTTTAGGATTCATTTATATCTTGGGTTTCTCATACCATAGAAAATATACAGTATTTACACATCTGTAATCTATTTATTTCACTCATGGGCATGTCCTCAAGGTATGTCCGTTTGAGAATAAATGACTCTAACTTATCATTCTTTATGGCAAAGTAATACTTCATTTTATAAAAAAAAGTTTAATGCGTTAATAAATTTAGAATATGTGACTCAGAAAATCAAGAAGAAAAAAATCAAAGCATATTGAGAAAATGGGAAAAAAACAGGACTCTGAGACTTTGTGAGTTTGAGATGCAGGAAGTAAAATCCACCTATGAATAAGATAGGAATGAAATCTACATTCTCAAATAGTGCTAGAAAAAAGATAAGGATGCAAATCTTGTAGCCAGCAATTTGAAAATTAAGAGTTTTAAAAAGTGGTGATATCATTTGCCTAAATCATGTCACTTTTAAAAATATCTTCCAATGATCAAGAAATGATAAAGAATAAAATAGAGATGTGAGAATGTCAAGAGTGTTACAAATAATGTAATTATAGGAAAAACCCTGTGTTTGTATGGTAAATAGATGCTACTAGATGCATAAGACATGTACATTTTAAAATGCAATCATGATCAGATGATATTAATAATTTAGAGAAATGTTTGCATTATACTTTAAATATAAAAAAGTATAAAATGGCTATATAAAATGGACTCTGTAGGATAAATACATATATAAAATTTCTATATTAGGAATCCTTCCTTCCCTATACTTCTGTATTCCAGAAATATCTCACCATTAGTAGGTGTTAAAATTGTTACATAAAAATAATTATTGCTATACATTAAAATTGTAATATTTATTATGCCCTGAATCATAATAATGTTTATTGGCTCTTTATTGTCAACGTTGTTCTCTATCATTGACTCCTCACAACAAATCTATTAAAGAACACATATATGGCTCTCTCTAATTCCCCTGCTGGCTTTAGTAGTCACACTTATTGGTTGATTTGTACCATATGGTGAAAGAATACTAAATTATTCAGTCTCTGTGCTAATGTCACAAGGCATGTGTTAGCTTACCACTTGTGTTCACAGAAGAGACAAAAATACTTCAATTTCATTTTAACAGTGCTGACTGAAAATGAACTTTCCAGAAGTATAAATAGATTGTGACCTACAACTTCCAGCATGTCAGGTTATATTAAGCAGTACCTGGGAGACAACTTGATAATTCTTCCTTTCCTTTGTCAGTCTTTGCTGAATAGTTAGCTCTAATCTTTGTGATCCTAAAGACATCTAGACAGCTGTAGTTAGCCTGGTAAAATTGTGTATAAATGGGCACTCACTTTCAGTCCAGGAAATCATTCTATGAAGCAAAAAAGTGGAACGTCAAAATTTTCTTATCAAAGAGCTAGAATTATTTAAAGTATTCAGAACTTTTAGTATTTGGGAATCTATGTCTGAAATCAAGACAGATTTTATGAAGGACAGTAGTTATCACGACAAGATATCAGGAAGCAGAATTACCAATTACATTTTCATAAGTAACTCAATAATGCTGTGAAGATTTGTCTCTAGGTTTATAGTCTCTATTCTGTATGAAGGGACATCAAGGTATTTGTTGTAAAAATAGTAAGCATGTCATAAAAATTCTGTCATATTTAGGGCTTTCATAGAACAATATGAAACATAGAAATTCAAAACATATACCATGATGTCTGCAATAACTATTGCTATATATGCTTAGTAAGTTCATCACACTAATTGAACCATGACTACCTGCAAATAAAACTAGTTATATATCACATGTCATCAACAGAAGCCACCTCATCCAGTACCAGCTAAAGGATATGACTCATGTATCACACAGAAAAATTAATAAGAAATCAAAACCTTATTTAATAAGGGCAGACCAATAATGATCAGTAGCATATGTCTTCCTCACAATCATTAAGTAGCTACTAACTCATAGGAAGTTCAGATGTTATTGGACCTGGTAGCATTGCCTTAGAGCCATCAATCACACATGTTCAGACATCATGTACATAATAAAAAATCATAATGTACTTGGAAAAGAGGTCATTGTGCCTATTTTAAGTCATTTACCCTTGATTAAGTCATGGAGATCAACAGGATTTTTAAGAAGTTTGTTAAAAAATTCCATCTTTCAGAACAGTCTCCAATTTAATATTAAAATACTGAAAATGTCAACACAGTATCATTTTATTATTCAAGTCAAGACATTTTGGTTGCCCATTCTGGGGCGGGATCTTTTATCATGGAGCACATCTTTTTAAAATTCTCTACATATTCTGGACTCCATATAGGTGAGGAAGGGATCAGGGGAAGGAAGGAGAGGAGGGAAGTGGACAGCGAAGGGAAGGATGGCTGGGGCGCGCCCTGTCCGTGTGCCTGGCCCCTGGTGCGTGGAATTACCACGTGTGACAAACATGTGCTCAGAAAACAGAAATAAAACATTGAAAAGTGAAAATAAGTTGCTTTAGAAAAAAAAACGTGCATTGACATCGGTAACTAAGAGTGATGGAGAGAAGTTTACAATTTTTTAGCAAAAAGATAATGTTGTATCATGGTATCATAGTTTGAAAATGTTTATAATTATTTTATTATACTGATTGTTATGTTTGCAATAGTCAGTGAAAAATAAGATCTCTCGAGAGTTCCTTCTCTACATGATTTACTATATTACATTTACCTTAAAATTATTTTTACTTTAAAGTAATATGATTTAGAAAGTCCTGAGTTTGATCCTGGTATTAAAAAAAAAACTTAAAATGATATGATTTATATAACTTTAAGATATGAGTTACAGTGGTTAAAGAATAGGACTAAAAATTTATAACCTAGATTATTATAAAATAAATGCCCTAAAACAGTGCATATTATTACTGAAAATCAGAAATTTGGCATTGTTTATACATATTAGAGAAATTACTGAGCATGACTATATATTTAAAGGTTATAAATAAATAAGTCATTTATCAACAGATACACTCTAACCAAATTTTAGACCTTTAAAATGCTCATTTTGCAGGAAAAAATGATAATCATTATGTATTTCACATTTACTTATCCAAAAGAGAAAACTATTTTCTTATTGGGATGTTCTAAAATAAATATTACCTTCAGTTGAGGCATGTGAATAGGCTGTTTTTTCTGTTTCATATTATGCCCCCAAAAATAAAAATAGAGAAAAATGAGCATCAAGATTCTATTTGGAGCTTCTTAGCAAAGGCATATTCAATCAAGTTTAAACAGTTAATGTATGATGATTGGTGTAATGATAATTCCAATTGTATTGCTGATATAAAAGCTGCCAATTATTGGTACTTGTAGCAGGCATTGTACCAGGTTTTCCCTGTACATACTAGGAAGTTCTACCATTGTTTACAAAATGAGATCCAGATTAGAAATTGAAATTGACTAAAGCCACTGTACTTAAATATTAAACAGGATTTAATTCCCAGGTCTGTGTGGCACCAAAATCAAATTATTTAGCATTATCAAAAATGTATTACTTCCTTTAAATATTAACTGTGCAATATTTTATAATCAACCTTCTTTACTGAGACTGTGATTTTGCCATGTGAGGGGCATGTAGTATTAGTGAAATTTAAAGAGTTCTATGTAGTTCCAGGCCATTTTCATTTTTGCAAGCAATATATTTAATTTTGTCTATATTCCTTAGAAATATTTATTATATATTACAGATGATTAAAGATTTTAGTTAGCCCTTTATAACACTTAACATTGCTTGTTATTGGTTATGCAGTGATATTGTAAAGTTATTATAAATGTGTCTTGTGGTATTACTATCTACTGATGTTAGGAAATGTATGTTTGTAGCTTCTAATTACCTATGCACAAGAATAGCAAAAGTAATTTCATTTAATCTGCATTTTATATGCATGTCTTATAACAATTTAAAGAAAAAGTAGAAGATACAGAAATTAGATTTCTGTGCATATATGTGAAGAGAGAGCTTTATAAGAGGACATTTACTGTGGGAATTGGCATGTGTGCTCATGGCACGTGGAAACCCCGTCACACGCCATCTGCAGGCTGCACAGTTGGCAAAACCAGTCACATCACTCAGCCAAGTCTGGAGAGTAGGGAAGCCAGTGCTGTAATTGCTACTTGGAGGCCAAATGTTAAAAGGGGGAAAGAAAATTCTTTTCTAAATCTTGGGGCCCAAGACCTAAAAATGAGGGCCTCCAATATCCAAGGGCAGAAAAACATGAAAGTCCCACGCTATGAAAAATTAGTTAAGACTTTTTCTATCATTTTGTTCCACTTGGGCCCTGCACAGGTTAAGTCGGGCCCCTGAATAGTCAGGCGGATCTCTTACACAGTTTTCTTGCCCAAGCAGAAGCAATATGTATGTTAAAACATTATTTTATATATCAAAAAATATACTCTCTCCCTAGGGAAAGATTGAAATGTGACCTTAAAGGTGAATATTTCACTTGGTCTTACTCTGGTGAAATTGGAAGGAATAAATGTGATTAGCTTTCTTTAGAAGAAATTGAGGGTATATCAAATGTTGCAGTTGTACAAAATGATGGACTTAGGAAATATTATGTTTGTCTTTGTTTAATAGTATTTTTGTCTCTCTCTCTCTATATATATCTTCTTCTCTCTTAAACATGTTTAGAAACTTAAGAGAGCAAAAGTATCTGTCCTTCAAAAGAGTCTGAAGATAAAGGTGATGGAGAGGTACAGCTAAATTCCACCACTACCATGGAAAAATTGCATATTCATGTCATATTAAAGGAGATAAAACATGAAATTCCATAAAAATTTGAAAATACTTTCCAAAAACGGTAACAGTGCCTTTCTAAACAGAAGCACAGACTAAGTCATAGCTGAAGTTGTTAATGTCAATCATAATTCCGCTAAAATGTAATTGAGTGCTTATCTGTGTGCACAGTACAGTTAGAATCGTTTTGTACTTATTCTTCATGATTCTAAAGAATGCCTAGTTGGGACAGTCCTATTGTTGTCTCAGTCATAAGCACTAGAAAACAAGCAGAGACGATGTCTGCTCGCGGTGCTACACCCAGTACTTGACGGAGGCACGCTGTGCATCGACAGCCGGACGAGCTTTGCCTCCCGCCTCCGAGCCGGGGTCCTGCGGGAGCGAGCGCGATGGGGCCCACGAGGAGCTTTTCCCGCGCGCGCTCCGGTCAAATGCAGCGTTTGCAGACCTCGCTCTCCTTGTGCGCGGCCCGCCCGCCAGCTCCAAGGACTGCTTTAACTCTGTACGTCGTTCATCCCGACATTGTCAATGCCTTTTCCAATATCAAAATAAAAATGCAGCTACCTAAAGGAACGTTGCGAATGAGTCTGATAAAATGGTTAGACCGCAACCTGAGAGACTGCGGGAAGCGTTAGAGGACCCGTCTCCCAGCTGCAACAGAGGGCTCTTCTCCCACCCCAGACGGAGTTGTGCTGCGTTACCAGGCGGGCTCGGGATCACCTGCCTCTGACTAGGAAGCCTTCTCCTTGTCACAATGAAATCTCTTCTTCCAAGAAAGAAAAACGAGGGTTAGCTCAGTGGTTCCGGCGCCTGCCTCGCAAGTGCAAGGTCCTGAGTTCGATCCCTGGTAACCACATAGAATGCTGGGCGTGGAGACACGCCCACCAACAATCATCACCACATACCACAATGCCAGACATGGTGGCTCACGCCTGTAATCCCAGCACTCGGGAGGCAGAGACAGGAGGATTGCTGAGTTCGCGGCGGCTTGCCTGGGCACCATAGTGAGCTCAGAGCCAGCCTGAACTGCAAAGCGAGACCCTGTCTCAAAAAGCAAAAAAAAAAAAAAAAAAAAAAAAGAAAAACGAGAGCTTTTGAAAAGAATCCAGCTGGACTCCGAATGACATCCGCCACATGCTCGCTGGGGACGCCCGGCTCGGTCCACTCTGGCCAGAACAGCTGCGTGTGAGGTGGCAGCAGAGAGGGCCGCGCTGCCCTTGCGGAGTGACCGGCCGGAGCGATTTCCAAGGGCCCCACTGGGTTCTGTTCGTCTCTGTCAGACCTCTCTCACTGTGTTCTTTTTCACTCCTTTTTGAAAAAGAAAAACAAGGGACTACAAATCAATATAGAAATACAGGCATGGACAATATTTACATCCTACCTCCCTATGATTTTTTTCTGTTTTTTTTTTTTTTCTTTTTGTTTTTTCCTGACTGCACTTCAACCTCTTCTATATCTTGCACAGTTTGTTTCAAATTTAGCCCCAGTTAATTAGTGTTACTGTTGACTCTCCATTTGTCAGTCAGGCAGTCAGTCAGGAATTCTTACTGAAAAACAAGAATTATTTTGTTCTGCACTTGTTTTCCTCCAAAACCATCTTCTAAAATTATCTAATACCACCATTTCTTCTCTTGTTAGTGTCTTTATCTTTCACCCACCAAAGATAAAGATGCCCTGTTTCCATGTCAAGAACAAGTAGAGAAACTTATAAATGTAAGGGAAAAAGTAGGCAAAATTTACTTATCAATCTTCTGGGCAACAGAATACTGAAGTTACTTAGATTGTAATGTATGTAAAATGTACTTCATCTCCTTGGCTATTAACAGGCATCTGCCACCCATGGAAGTAATAACATTTATAAATAATACATTTTAAAGCTGTGCTACTTACCATCAAATGTATTTTACTCTTTATTTGAAGACACAGTTTTCAGCAATTTTTAGTATGTACTTACAAAATAAAATTAATGAATAAATTGTAGTGCTTCAGTTCGATCTTCCTCTAGGAAATGTGAGTGAATCGTGTTTGAAAGTATTTTATTCAATTAACACAATGTCTCATAAAATGTAGACTTGTCCTTCAAGTTACAGTCTGTGGCAAGAGAGAGGAATCATTTTTCCCCATAAAAGTCCTGCAGTAATCTTATAGTCATGCATTTTGTTACTCATTGTAGTTAATGAAGATGTGAAAGGAAATTGTATGGATTTTTTTAATGTTAGTCAACTAATTGATAGTACTGCGCACTATAAAAATATAACTTGTTACCTATAACCAAATTTGGTGAGACTTATGGTAGATGTGGTATCCTATTATCTTTTATGTCTTTTTCTTAACAAGTTTGGAGACTCTGTCCATTTCTTTCTGCATGCCAGTATATCCTTCTCCACCCTCATGGATCTCGCTGTGTGGTCCATTTTCTATTCAGTTCTGTACAGGCGGAGCAGTTAGAAACTCATTCCTAATATGACAACTAAGTGGATTATGCTCTGAATCACTGAGAGGATTGTTCCTTCTCATTCTGCTGTTCTTCCTTGTAGAACAAGAGAAGAAACACATTCAAAAATAGTTCTGCAAATATTTATCGTGTCTTTTTCATGTTAAATTTCTAAGTCATCTTATTATTAACTAGACTATAAATAACCATCCCTGATTGTGAATGAATGTCAACTTAGACAAAATAGGACTTAATGCTCAGATATTTAAAAAACTTATAGCTAATGTTCATAAATCTAAACATGTATGGTAAACCTATTTGACTTTTAAACTTTTTAAATTTTTATTAGTGTACCATAACTATCTTAAAATTCTTAAAATTAATTATGGTATGTGCAAGCCAAGATTTTATGAGAAGTCAACAGTAATTAGTAAATGATAACTGAGCACTGAGAACTATTATATCTATATTTTATATATAAATAAAATCTGCATCACTACATATGAGCAAATATTATTGAAAAGTGAAACGGGCATCAAAGAGAAGTTCAAAGAGTGATATAACCATGTAAAGACATAATCCATGTATAAAAAGATAATTACTTCTAACATTATTTCAGAGTGTTTGAACCCAACTTTACATGTCTTCTAGGCTACCTTAGGCATATGTGGAAACCAAGAAGCTAAAGAAATCCTGTTGCTGCCTAATCACAGAACAAATTGTGGACAAAAACTTGGCTTCCGTGTTCTTGTGCAGTGACAATTCCATGAACACTTGCATCAAAAAATTTACATTTTATTCCTTCTTTTTTGCCCCAATAGGGAGACCCACTTGCAGCTGCGCACTGGGGTTTACCGGGCCCAACTGTGGGAAGACAGTCTGTGAAGACTTCTGTCAAAATGGTGGGACCTGCATTGTGACTGCTGGGAATCAGCCATACTGCCACTGCCAGGCGGAATACACGGGAGACAGATGTCAGTACTGTAAGTGGAAGCACCTTCCAGAAGCCAGTTCCACAGCATGTTTTGATGTTTACTCTAAATGGTTTTCTCTTTACTCCCTCCATTATCTTCACTTCACAACCCTTCTACTTTTCAGGTCAGGCCTCTTATACTCCAATAATTATTTACCCTGCTTCTAATTCTTATCTGAAAGATTTTTCTCCTTCCTCAGCTTAAGATTCCGTAACCCAAAATACCATTCATTCCTTTGTATAAACCTCAGCCTCTCTGTTTTCTCTTCTCTTTTGAGAAAACCATTACCGTTGTTGCTGGAATTAGTGTTTTATGTCTCTTGATCTGGGACCTCCTTCAGTGAATGCAACTAAAGAAAAATGCGTAGTTTTTCCTACTGAGCTCATTTGAACTTTTTTTTTTTATCTTTCAACCACATTTTTTTTCATTTTTACCCATATCCCTACCCACCCACACCTCCTCACCCCCTTTATACATGCTCTTTTATTTTCTTTCTGTATCATATTTATTCCTTCCCCTCATCACATTCCCACACCAAGTTTCCTATAGAAATTTTGCACTCTATAAAAGCTGTCATACTTTCTAAAGCTCATTTGCATCTACAGGTGTTCATGTCAAAGGGAAGATCCGGTAATGGTCTATCTGTGATCTATTGAATTCACTTATTAGTATATCCTCCAGGTGTCTCCATTTGCACCTAAATGGATTGATCTTGTCATTCTTTATGGCAGAGTAATACTCCATTTTATATATTAAAAAAA
>PVIC010027116.1:0-24075 GCA_004025085.1 Thryonomys swinderianus
AAAAAAAAAAAAAAAAAAAAAAAAAGAATACACATGTAGATCCACAAACAGAATGGAGAGTCCAAAACTAATTTTTTAATTGAGTTCTTTATTGGTATATTTTATATTCAGCTCACAATCACACTCAACACTGGGGAATTTGTACCAGTCTATGACACAAGTTAATTCTCATTTTTACCCATATCCCTACCCACCCTACAATCCCCACCCCCTACATACAGGTGCTTTTTTTCTTTTTAAATATTTATTCTTTCCTCTCATTACTTTTCCCTACCATTTCGCTTTGAGCAAAACTAAATTCTTATATTCATTGTCAAGTGACTCTCAAAAATGTTCCAAGGCAATTCAATAGAAAAAGCACAGTATTTTTTGACAAATCTACAAGGAAAACTGGATATCCACATATAAAAAGATGAGCTTAAATCCTTACCTCATACCTTATGCAAAATTAAACTAAAATGGATTCGAGATCTGAATATAAGAACTAAAACTACAACACTTGTAAAAGAAAATGGAGAAAATTCTCAAGACTATGAGTTAAGTAAAGATTTCTTAGATATGACACCAAAAGGATTCTCCAAAAAGGGAAAGATTGATAAATGGCACTTCATCAAAATTCAAAACTTTTAGGCTTGGCAAGGCAGTGCAAACCTGTAATGTCAGCATTTAGGAGGCTGAGGCAGGAGGATTGCTAAAAGTTCAAAGCCAGCCTAAACTACATAGTGAGACCCTATCTCAAAAATACAAGCAAAAAGTTCAAAACTTATGCACTTCTAAACATACCATTAAAAAATGACAAGCTGTAGTCTAAAACAATTGCAAACCATATGATAAAGGATTTAAATGTATAATAAAGCTTTGTCAGTGGCAGTATCATAGCTAATGAGCTTTATTCAAAATGGGAGATTATAGTGCTGCAAAAGAAAGAAAGTACTTATTCATGCTACAATGTGGATGAACCTTGAAAATATTACACTAAGTGAAAGATTCCATTAACTGTATGATCCCATTAATATGAAATGTCCTGAGTTGGCATATCCACAGAAACATAAAATATGCTCAGGTTTGCCAGGGGTAAGGAAAGAGGCAATGGAATAAGGAAATCTGCTATGGACATGGAATTTCTTTTGGGAGTGATGAAAATGTTCTGAATTTAGATAGTGTTGATGTAACACAGTTAATATATACAATTCACTAAATTGTATACTTTTTAACGATAAATTTTATAGTACATAGATTGTATCTCAATAAAACTTTCACTTACAAAAACAAGGGCTGCCAAGACTGCCCAAGTGAAACCTCGGTTGGCTGTGCATACGGACTCAAGTTTGGATGTGGGTTAGGATAAAATTTAAAAGAGGACAAATAACTTTCATAAGAATGACACACAAGGAAATACGTAAGGCAGAGCTGTCCATGTGGCCAAGTTCATCCTTTAGAGATCTTGAAAAGTAAGTTTGGCCCTAAGAACATGGCTTATTCCCAAGGAGTTTACTCATTTCTCAAGTAAAAGGAAATACTCATTTATAGAAAAGCCAGAACAGATTCCTGTCAGTTCACCTCTCACTAAACGTACCCACCTCCTCAGTTAAACCAGAGCCCTTCCTATGACATGACATTTGTCCAACTGTTCATCTCACGATGGAGGCTTTGGGAAGCCCTCCAAAACTAAACATCTCAGTGATGGAGGGACACTGAAAAATAATCCAAAGAACTCATCCAGGCCTGAAAGAATGCTGTGGAATACTTCTGTCATTTCAGCTGCCTTCCAGGAGGTGGTAGCAGATGGTCATAAAGATACTCTGAATACAGAATAGTAGACAAGCCTGAAACAGGTAAACATAGCCAGGACAAAGATCTCAAGGATTCCTACATACCACCATCACTGTAGCTATAGAGTGAAAAGGAACTTCTTGTAATATGTACTGTATTAGTCACCTTTCCCATTGCTGGACAAAATACCTGACACCCATGACTTAAAGGAAGAGAGGCTTATTAATTCAGTTGATGATCAGCTGTCTCTACAGTAGTAACATCGTGGTGGAAGGGCCTGGCAGAACAAAACTGCTCAGTTCACAGCAGCTGGGAAGGACAGGAAGGTACCAAGGAAGAAGGGATGAGGGACAGATGGCTCCCCAGACATACCCAGAAGCATGTTACTAATACCCTACATGGCTCCCAAGCCCATCAGGTTAACAATTAAGCTTAACTATCACAGGTGGTATCTGTACATAGGTAAAATTTAGAAGATACAAATGAGTATACAATGAAAAGTCAAGAGCTCAGTCTTGCCCAAAGTCACACTGTTCCTCTCTCCAAGGGCAGCCATCATTACCAGTTTTTTCAAAGTATCATTCCTGAAATTCTTTATATATTTGCAAACATGCATATTCTGCACTGTACCTATGTCATTCATCTCATACAGACTTCCATGTGATATGCATTCATGTTTTAACAGCTTCCTAAGAGTCCATGATATGGATTACCATAACTTAACTATGGAATATTGATATGGTATATTGAAAGCAGACATTGGAAATTAGTTAGCAGAGACGAACAGTACTCATGGACATACCGTGTTTGCCATAGCAATGGTTTTAACATGTGACTTTCCATATATTTGACCATATGGGGTGAGACAGAAAAAGCTATCAAAATCCACTTTTCTCTTTTAAAGTAAGAGAGAGTTCCTGGGAAACAGAGGCCTGGCCCTGCAGCAAGATACATCCACGGGACTAGGTTCCCTACATTAGATTCAATGGAAGTGGCAGAAGTGATGGGAATTCCTGGTCTGAAGCTTTGAAGGGGTGTCTGTGTCTTTCCTGTAGTCTGTGTCCCTTCTGCCAGGAAGCTCAGTGACAAAAACAAGGCTGCTATGGCAGAGACACTTAAGGCTTTTACCATTATCATGGAAACCTTGAGCTATTCACCCTCAACATGGCTTTGGAATAGGTAGGTCAGAGTCAAAAGTGAAAGGAAGAGGGCCAGGTGTGGTGGCGCATGCCTGTAATCCCAGAATGTGGGGATCAGATGGGAAGAAGGAGGCCTAATTGGCCTTCTCAGTGAGCACTGAGGAGACACAGGGCATGCACATGCGCTGACATACTGCAGGGAGAGGTAGAAACCCTTGCGGTGAGGTTGTTTATCCAGAGGAGGACCGTGGAGGGCGGGAGACAGGCAAACCGTGTCTGAATGAATAAGCCTGGTCACGCCAGTCATTTGGGGCTCTATGTTGAAGGGAGACATGAGCCCCCTGCCACCCCAGATTTTAACTTGTTTCTGTCTCTTTATTTTCCATCTTCAGCACCTCTTAGTCAAGTTTGAACTCAGCTCTCAAGGCTGGTCTCTATACCAGGACTCTGGGAACCTGAGGCAGAAGGATCACAAATTCAAGCTGAGCCTGGGCAACTTAGCAAGATCTTGTCTCAAAATTTAAAAATTTGAGCCAGGTGTGGTGGCTCACGCCTGTAATCCCAGCACTCAGGAGGCAGAGACAGGAGGATTGCTGAGTTCAAGGCTTGCCTGGGCTACATAGTGAGCTCAGAGCCAGCCTGAACTACAAAGTGAGAACCTGTCTCAAAAAAAAAAAAAATTGAAAAGTACCGAGGCTATAGCTCAGTGTGAAAGCCCTGGATTCAATCACTGGAAAAGGGGAAAGAGAAGAAACTCTTTTTATTTTAAAAAAAATCATCTAATGAAAGCAACTGTTTTAATGAAGAAAAGGTTAGATTAGGGCTTCACAGTGTGGTTTTTCTTACCAAAAGTTCAGTAATAAAAGCATTTCATGGCCAACAGTGTAAGGCAGTGATGGTGAACCCTTTAGAAACTAAGCGCCCAAACTGCAACCTGAAACCCACTTATTTATCACAAAGCGCCAACACCGCAATCAAACCTGAATGCTGGTGCTGGGGTGGCTTGGCTCACGTGCCTGCACACGAGCCACACGTGTGCCTCCCCTGGTATAGAGGCGTAAGATGTAAACACCAGTGCAAACAATCCTAGCTTTGACTCATGATTTTGGAGACTTGCACCACCCCTGACTTAGGACTTTCTTGCACATTCCTGTCCTCTCTGAAACACAGCAACTGTGAGGGACTGTGATAAGATGGCTCCAAGCCCTGAGCCACCTGTTCCAAATGGTGGTCTCCCTATTACACACAGCTCTCAGGCTCTACAAATGTCCCTGACAAAAGCCTGCACGCTAGATTTGATGCTTAGTTCTTCGGCCCAGGGCTGTCCACACATCCGTACTCTCTTCATAGATATCAGCCCTGCAGCCAATTGTTCTATATTTCCAAAGTTGGCCTTGTTCATTTTTATAGATTTACATTTTAAATCAGCCTTCTGTCTTCCCCATATCATATTACCTCTTTTCATACATGCCATTGCATGAAATCCACACACCACTAACCTATTCACTTTAAGTCTGATTTAAACGCTGGAGTAGAGAAGTAAGCTAGGTTAGCTCTGCCATGGCCACCTTCACCTTCCCAAGTGCCTGGGATAAAGGAAAGCAAAAGGAACACGAGACACGTAGTGCCTGTGGTTGGGCAAACAGAAGTGCAGCAAGAGAATGCATAAGCCTTGTGAGCAGGTGATGCACGAAAGAAGAAATAACAGTGACCAATAATGAATAAGCATATGCTTAGCCTCACTGGAAGTCAGAGAAATACAAATTCTGTCTACTGCATCAGTAACATTTAAAAAGATGAACATTCCACAGGGAAACCCAATATTTATAAAATTAATATGCACTGTCAAAAATAGTTAAGTGGGGCCGGAGGGTTAGCTCAGTGGTTCTGGCACCTGCCTCGCAAGCGCAAGGTCCTGAGTTCGATCCCTGGTAATCACATACAATGCTGGGCGTGGAGACTCACACTCACCAGCAATCAATACCACCGCATACCACAATGCCAGCCGTGGTGGCTCACGCCTGTAATCCCAGCACTTGGGAGGCAGAGACGGAAGGATTGCTGAGTTCAAAACTTGCCTAGGCTACATAGTGAGCCCAGAGCCAGCCTGAACTACAAAGCGAGACCCTGTCTCAAAAAAAAAGTTACGTGGCCAGGCATAGTGGCTCACACCTGTTATCCCAGCACTCAAGAGGCAGAGGCAGGAGGACTGCTGAGTTCAAGGCTTACATGGGCTATATAGTGAGCTCAGGACCAGCCTGAACTACAAAGCAAGACCCAGTCTCAACAAATTAGATAGATAGATAGATAGATAGATAGATAGATAGATAGATAGATAGATAGATAGATAGATAGATAGATAGATAGATGATAGGTAAATAGATGATAGTGAAGTGAATATTAACAGTGATGATGAAATTACTAACAGTGATGGTGAGATTAACAGACAATATTAGCAATGAGGTAAGCAGGCTGGCTTTCTACAGCACAGATTGGTGACACATATTTATACCTTCAACATCTATAGCCTTTGCCCCCATAATTCCAACAAGTAGAATTTCCCTCAAGAAAATAATTATATAAGGAAACGAAGATATGGATATGATAACCTCTGCCTTTTTTATACCTTAAGAGTACAGTGGAGTTATGGAGGCACCTGGCAAAGGGGGAAGTGCATGCCTATTTCAGGTGGGGGGACAAAAAGAAGAGAAGGAAGAGGAAAAGAGGGGAGAGCAGAAAGGAGAAACAGAAGGCTATGAGGAAGACACAAAAGGAAGAGAGATGCCTGTGAGGGTTAAAAAAGGAGCAAAAACAGAAAGTGGGGTGGTCTGGGAGTCATGGGTGCACTTCAGAGGAAAGCATGGGGAACAGGAGACGGGAGAGGGAGAGAAACCACCATCAGTACATAACCATTTACAGGACAGACACTCAGCATCTGCAGGCATCAAAAGGAATGATTCATTTTTCTACTAGAAAACAGACAGATGGTTAACTGGAAAGACCAGGACACAGAACAGCAAGCACAGTATGAACCTGTTTACCTAAAGTGATATGGAAAGGTAAGGGCAACAAATGGATTGCTAAGTGTGCACCATGGTTCTCATATGTACGTATATTCTTCTGGTAAGTTCGGACTTTACTATGCATGTTTCTCATCTGCCACAATTTTAATAATTTCCATCCATATATACTAAAATTCTACATAATCTAAACACACTCATGTACTTTCTTGTGATAACTAAATGGAAATAAATTAAGTAAATGAAATGATACACCTGATTTTCATACTACAGAAACATTCCATTCTTCATGTGACTCATGTGAACTATTCAGCAAAAGTTTACTATATCAACCTGTTCTGAAAGCACAATAGAATTAGGCCATGAATACAGATGTTACCTACCCTACCATTCTTGGTTTGTCTAGATACACAAAAGGGTCTTCGTGGGGCCATTTATCACACTAATGTTATTTTCCTTGTAAAGTCTTACCATCATTGGAGATGTCAATGGAAACTGTGTTAATTCAGGTTCTCCCCGAAGCAGTCCCTGAGACAAGGACTTGAGAGAGGTAATTTAGTTGGGGGTGGAGAGGGTGAATCAAGCCAGGAGGGGAAAATAATAAGAAAAGTTGCATTAATGACTGGGGTACTATGGGAAGCAACCAGAGTTCAGTCCTTCTGCAAGCTTTATGAATAACTATGTAGGAGGATTCACCAAGTTTTCCACAGAGGTCCAGGGAATGGAGAGTTTTAGCCTCATCAGTTAAGGGTTGCACCTGGGGTATGAAATCCTTGGTATTTGCAGCCCACATGAATAAAGGGCTAAGATACACATTGAGGCTTATTGGCCAAACAGGGTGATACTCTCACCAAAACCAGACCGCTCCATCAAGTATTGGTCCTATGTTACAGATTATGAATCTGAAGTATGGAAAGATTAAGCCACTGCTGAAAATAAAATGGTTAAAGAGCAGCTGAGCTGAGCACCACACCTTGTTCTGTCTTCCACCCCATGATGCAATGTGGTCAAAGCCACAGCATGTCAATTCACAAACACAGCTGGCATCTCTCTGTTGGGTCACACAGCCTACAAGATGTGTCCACATTTCCAGCATCCCTCTTTGCAAAGTAAAGGTACTGAGATAGTTACCCAGATTGTTTTAATCTTTCTACATCCATATGAAAAGCTGCTCGGTCAGGATCTGGCAGCAACATGAAATTTAAAGGCATCACCACCCATGGGTACTCTCACCCTACACACCGGTTACTAAGAAATTATGCCAGAATTTGGATCCAAGTACTAGGGGGGAGTCGAGAGAAATTTTTGTCTGATGAACTCATTGTGAGAATCAAATTTCATAGAAAGTTCCAGATTCTAATATATTTTTTTAAAAACCCTATAACGTTACTGTGAGGAGAGTACTTTATTAGAGCAAATAAAATGTGCTGAGCTCTGCCCAGACACAGAGGTCATGCTAATATGTGAGCCAAGGAGAGTCTTTTTCCTTTAGTAGAAAAGATAATAATCTGCAAATCACTAGCATCTGAGGCTGGCTTGATTTAAAATCCACACAGATTTTAAAAAAACAAAAGTTTCAGGAAATCACTGTATAGATAGCTTGACTACATGAGTCAGTGGAAAAGCCCTTATTGCTCCGAAAATAGCACCTTGCACGATGCTGTATCCCATCACCTGCGCTGAAGCAAAAGCTTGTCTCTCACCTTCTGTTCCTGAGCTTCCCAAGGAGAGCACATCGCACCTCGCAGGAAGCCAGTGGGCAAAGAGGCACCTCTGGCTTCCTCTATCTCCGGCCCGGTTGTACAGCTGCCAGCTCCAGGAAGTACCATTGCAGAATGCCCAGAGCAACCCACCTGAAGGTTGCTTTCTCTCAACTATTCTACCAACCACCCAACTGCCAGTCAGATTAAAGGCCCTTTTGCATTAAATCCTGTGATACACAGGATTTTCTACATCAGGAAAAACTGCACAAGGTTCTGGCCAGGCATTATCACCAAGATCCTGCACGGAAGAACCACACACATGTCTGAAATGACAGAGAGTGATCTTGTTCACAAATTACCATGATCCAGAGAGCAAGACCACAGCCGAGTACGCAGCGGGCTGCCTGGGTCTGAAGCATTTTTACCCCCTTGGTACAGAAGTGCATTACTCTGGACTCACAGTAAGCCTAAAGAGGCTCCAAACCCGTGGGCCCTATATTCACCCAGGACTATTCCCTGAAGAATTACCACAGTGACATGGAGGCCTTGCGGTGAGAAACTGCCACATGCGCTTCTTTCCCAGACTGCCAAAGGCCTCCCACAGGAAAGGAGAAGGGTTAGGGAGTGAAAGAGCACTTCACCTGGCACAGTGGGCTGGAAGACTTTATTCAGATCCAGGGAGGAGGCTCTGGAATGGGTTTTCTGTGGCCGTGGTGGCGGGGTGGGAGGGTCCTCGCCCCTTTTCATAGCCTCTTCTATGGAGGTGCTAGAGTAAGATCTGCAGCAAAATAAGGGAAGGGAAGGGAAAGAGCAAAGCTTTACTCCTTTAATTGGCAAAAATAGAAAACACAAAGTCAAAGTGACTGCAAAGGACTGACACCCTGCCAGAAGCAGCCATAAATCCTGCCATCCCTTGGATGCTGCTGTGTACAATAATGGTCCAAATCCAGCCATGAATTGGGGTCTTTTTAAACTCTTTGCTCTTCTTATACCATAGACCTAAATTTAACCCCTCCTGAAAGCTCTGTGGAACTTCAAATCAACTTCTATTAGAGCTGTTAATAAGAACAACATGTAAGCCCTTCAGCTTCGGTACGTCCATGCTTTAACAGAAGGGCTTCATAGTATTAACTGACTGCAGAACTTCTCTCGTGTTTATTTGCAAATGTGATGACAAGCACATGAAGAATTGGGACAGATAAGCTGAGACTGAGAATCAAATATTCAAAAGAATATACCACAAATGAAACTTTGGAAAGGAAAATATACATCAGTCAGGATGAAGGATTCCCCTTACCATACAAAATAAGAGTTTGAGGAAATTTTCAAAGCAAAAGCATCATTTTAACCATCCTTAAAGTGTAGCAAGGCACAGCTAACTGGGCAACTTCTGAGACTAATACCAATAGTGATATTTAAAGAAAAAGAAACTAAATAACTGAAGGCCACACTGCTAGGAAGTTATAGAAGTTCAATTCAAGCTCCAGTCTGTTTATAATTTTTTTTTTTTCTTGAGACAGGATCTCACTTTGTAGTTCAGGTTGGTCCTGAGCTCACTATGTAGCCCAAGCAAGCCTCGAACTCAGCAATCCTCCTGTCTCTGCCTCCTGAGTGCTGCGATGACAGGCGTGAGCCACCCACACCTGGCACTGTGGTATGTGGTATTGATTGCTGGTGGGCGTGAGTCACCACACCCAGCACTGTATGTGGTTATCGGGATCGAACTCAGGGCCTTGTGCTTGCGAGGCAGGCGCTGGACCCACTGAGCCAAATCTCCGGCCCCTGTAAATTTTGTTTTTAAAATATTCTTCTAGGGCTCGCTTCAGCAGCACATATACTAAAATATTCTTCTACTATCTATAAGCCAGAGAACAAGTCCTTTGGTTGTAATAGCTAGAAAATTTGCTAGAGACTAATTTCTTAAATTAACTGAATTCTGTACATTGGCCTATTGCTTAGGAACAGGTCTACAAAGCATGTTCTGAACAAAATGACCATGAAAAGAATGAAAGAACTGGAACTGTATGCCTTTTCTCTTCAGCTTCTCAGCTGGTGGAGGATGACGTCTAAGTCAGAGATGTGACTTGAGACAAATTAACCTCAAGACACTGTTCTTTGAATTTACCTATCAGAATGGCACTTGGGAAATTACACTCCATTAGTGAATATTCAGTCCTGTCAGTTCTTGGCAGAGCTGTTTCGGACAGCAAGTTTTCACTTTCCTAAGTTTTGCAAGGCTTCTTTGTGGTAGTTGGGGGTTTTGTCTGTCTTGCAAGGTTGTAATCTTTAATGACATGTGACATGCTCTGGGTGGTTCCTATGACATCACTGGCAAGACAGGCAAGGCAAAATCAGGCAGTAACGAGCAAGGAAGAAGGCTCTAACACTTTCAACCAGAACCAGAGAGAATTGATATGAAAAGACAACAAAGTTTAAAACTGAGAACTGTAGATTTGAAAGGGAAATTGGAGATCCCAGCTTTCCATGCCACTTATGGCTTTGGTGACATCTTCCCCTTAAGAAAGAAAGAATAACGTGCATGTAAAAATAATTGTGTGAACACACATGCACATTAACACACTGAGTCACATCATATACCTGATTTTCCTCTATAATCTGTGTTGATCCTTTCATAGGGAAAAGTACTGAATGTGAAATAAGTGAGATTGTATAACCACAACTGCAACCAATTAAAATATAAATATTCAGAAAACTGATGAAATGACAGTAATATTAGAATGGTGATTTTCCCTCTTTCCCTTGTATTTCTACAAATCTTTATTATTTTAAAAAGGAGAATAAAAATGAGTTGATTCATTTGGTCTCAATAAAAACACAGTTGGAAATAGTAAAAATAAAATCATCAAAATTATACCAGGATGTCAATTTCTGAAAGAATAATATATAAAATGTAGCCAGACACATTAATAATGGAGAATGTGCCTATGGGATTTTATAGTTTCAGTCACTTTGAGGAAGGAAAAAAAGTCAACAGAAGCTAAGTTCAATTTATGATTAATACAGGATAGAATACACAAGCAGATTTCTGCAAGTCAGGGAGTTTTCCTACTATAAAATTAGATAAATATTACCATTTTCACAGACAAATGGAGGCTGAGGCAGGAGGATCATCTTGAGCTTAAGGATAGCCTGGGCTACAAAGTGAGTTCAAGATTAGCCTGGACTACAGAAAAAACTATATAGCATCACAGAAATAAAAAACCAATATATTTATCCTTTAAAGAAGAATAAGTGTTTGTAGTGATCATAGAAAGAGTGGCTATACTTTTGCTTTCTACTGAAATAAAATGCTCTACTTTTAAAAATACAAATTCAGATATATCCATTAAAATGGAAACAAAAACCTCAATTTAAATTTGAAATAAGATGAGATTATCCTAAATGTGACTAGTTCAAGCATTTAAAATATAATCAGGTTTAAAACCACTTTTTTTCTGGAATGTGTCTAGTAGCCACAAAGTCAAAATGTCACAAAGAGCCAAAGCAAAATTCAAAAGCACACACGTGGTAGCCTATCTTCCCTGCTGAAAAGCAGCCCCAATATTATATTTCCTCTTTGGTGGATAATCTCTTTTTGTGTTTCTGTGTTTCTCCTTTACCCCTCTGCTCTGAGTTTCATTTAAGCACAGCTCTGCCTCACTGGTTCTCTGTCTTCCACTGACTATTTTTAAAAGGTGAAGCAGAGAAGAGGTGCTAATACAGACTCAAGGAGACCACAAGTACTGCTTACCTGAAGCTCTGTGCCTACTTTAAATCATAAGCATTTTCTCCACTCCAGATTTTAGTCTCCAGACTTCTTACTTCTTGATGTTCAACTTGTCACAATAGCAGATTGCAATTGTTAGTTTACTTTTAACTATCTTTCTTTCTAAAACTCTGCCCCCCTAATAGTTACCATCCTGCTTCAACAGGATCATTGCACATAACCCACTTCCTACCAGGGAACCGGAGAGCATCAGCCACTATGTTCTAGCACTGATGACCAGACACTAAAAGTTTCTCCAGCAAGACTGTGCAAAGCAGGCCACTCACAAAGAGGAAAATGGACCCACACATTTAGCTTCAAATCTAAAGACAAAAGAGATCATGGTATGGATTTGGGCTTTTTATTTCTAGTCAGGGACAGGGCACAAAGGCATTAAAGAAGAAATTAAATAAATACTACCTGGATCTTGGTCTTGCTTTGAGACTGTTTGAATCCTTAGGAGTTGCTGAAACAAAGATTAATTGTTGTTTGGTTGGGTTTCATTTCTGCAGTTAAACAGGGTTATATGCAGCACGTGGGCTAGTACATAACATATAGAGGTAAATGTGAGGTAGAAATGTCCACATAAAGAACTTGAGGGCTCCCATATTTCACAATTTCCTCATTTTATTTTTAAAGCCAAAGGCACAATTAAAAAGAAAGAAAACCCAGCATATTTCCCCCTTTGTCAGAACACTATTCTAAGCCATCCTCAAATCTAAATTGATGAATGAAAACCATCCAAGATAAAAAGGTAATTCTTTCAAGGGGTTATCTTTTCATAAAATGATGGGTCCACACTGGGGGGTTTCTTAGTCTGTCATGGTAGCCTGATAACAGATTTTGAACCAGATCCCCTGAAGGCCAGGAAGAACATGATCCAACTAATGTTCTCTTAAAATACCTTACCCGAGCAACGTGGCCACAAGAAAATGAAGCTCCTAAACATTAACAGGAGCTCTGCAATTTTTTCCTTATAAGAAAATATGCCTGTGCCAAGTTTCTATAACCAAATCAGACAAAATATTATGGAATGAAATCATTAAAATATTTTGTCAACCATATGACTGATCTTCATCAAATTTAGTTAGCTCATAATCTAACTTACTCCCAACACCCATGGAGCTCACTTTCCCGCCAGAAATCATGGGCAGTAATTAGAAACATTTATAAAAACATCAATCCCTTTATTATTTCAATCCTCCATGAAGGACAACTTTAGAAACCAGTAGTTCTGCTAAGGTTTTGCAAACATTGTAAATTTTTCATCATTAAATGCTATAAAAACTCATAGGAAGACTGCTAGAAATAAGGAACGAGGAGGATGTAATTTGTTTTCACAAATTCTGCCAAAAGAAAATACCTCGCTGCACTATCCCATCGTCTTCTGCATTACTCAAAGATAAAAGCCCTCCCTGGTTGGAAGGAGCCTGTTGGATGGATGACAATTTTTAGAATTCTGGGTTAAATAAGCAGAGCAGAAAGATCTGAAAGTCCTCATAAATACTAACATGACACAAAGCAAACTACCAAGAGAGAGCCTTGGACATGGTGAGCTGCAGAGGCGCGGCATTGCCCTGACCTAAACCCTGGGCTCTCTACAGTAGGAACACAGGCACCTTTCGTTTCAAACTGAAGCACTGCCATGGCCCCTAAAGCACAGGAAACCCAAGAAGTTTGAGTCCCTTCTGGCTCACATCACACACCCACAACCAGACACAGTTTCTCTCCTACAAACTCCAACAGCAAAGAAAAGCAGCCTAAGTGAGGCTCTTCCCCAGCCAATGAAGCCACCCTGAGGCTGGGGGCCAGCATGTAGCCAGACTCACTGCAGAGCTGGGGACCTCGGGACAGGCTGACCACCACTGGCTCTGTGTCCTTCTTCTCCCGGGACACCCCTGCTTAGTCCTGGCTGTGTTAAAATACTATTCCCCAAAGCAGACCATGATAACCATTAATTCCTTTGTCAACGGTCCTTATCTTTGTCTTTTCAGTGGTATGGGGATGGGTGTGGAAGGAGGGGCTCACCCTGCTAATGAGAGATAGACAGACAGACGGACAGATGAAGTGACAATGTGGATGAGAGGCAGGAGCAGGGATCCGGGAAGAAGTTCTGAGGCCCAGGTGCTCCTCCTGGCCATGACACTAACCAGCTGTTCAGTCCCTGGACTTCAGTTTCCTCACCTACAGAGTGAAGACCATGAAAACGCAGCCTCATTTTCAAGGGGACAGATAAAAAGGCAACAGTGCTAAGAAAACTGAGTGCATTGTTTCATTGTGAAATATTATATCATCAGGGCATAAATAAAGGCTACTAATATTTCAAGCGTGGCAATCTAAGTTTACTTCCTTCCAGGACACCAAAAGAGGTACAAGTAGGAGCAAGTGATGGAAAGAGAAAACTATTCCACTATGGTAAGAACATAAGGTGATCAAACGTAATGCAGTAACCCCTAGAACTACCATCAGTTTGAGGAATACATTGTAAGAGCAAACTAGCCTAAAACATCTCACCATGGCCCAGAGACATCAAGACAAAGATCTCCACTGTGTAATGTGCTGTACAATGCTTGATTAGAGTGCCATGGAATGTAGGATAAGAAATCTCTTAGACTCCTCTAACATATACTTGGCAACAATTAAGAATGGAAGGGCAGGGCCGGAGGGTTAGCTCAGTGGTTCCAGCGCCTGCCTCGTGAGCGCAAGGACCTGAGTTCAATCCCCGGTAACCACATATAATGCTGGGCATGGAGACTCACGCCCACCAACAACCAACACCGCATACCACAATGCCGGACGTGGTGGTTCACGCCTGTAATCCCAGCACTCGGGAGGTAGAGACAGGAGGATTGCTGGGTTCGCGGTGGCTTGCCTGGGCACCATAGTGAGCTCAGGGCCAGCCTGAACTACAAAGCGAGACCCTGTCTCCAAAAAGAAAAAAAAAAAAGAATGGAAGGGCATGGGAAATATTTAACAAGAAATGTCCCACATTCTGTGGTAACATAGTACCACCTATCTGTCAACCGCCACATCACCTTTGTTGTCATTATTAGTCACTACTACTACCAGTGACTCTGGAGAGCACAGCAGGAGACAGTACTCCTGTTTCCCTCTGCAAAAACACATCCAACGCAGGTCTCCCCAGGCTTCAGACTAAAAAAGGCCGCACAACAGAACCCTAGCTATTCTTCCATCAGCCTCTGAGCCCCTGAAAACCTGACCATGTGTATCTGCAGAAATGGAAAGGACACACTCGGTTGTGAATTCAACAGAATGGAGAGATCATAGCCTCTCCTTAGCTGGAGAGAGGGAAGAATGACAATGTCTGGTAAACTCCAGGCATGTCATCTTTGCAGGAAGTAAGGATGGGAAGAGTACACGAGCCTGAAGATTAGCCCTCCAAAAGGCCACCGCTGACCTGAGGTCAACCGTCCCCAGGGTACAGAGTGCCATCCAGAATTAGGGTTACCACCTTGAGATTCCTGTATCTCCCACAGAGAATCCAAACTTGTCCAGAAAAAAGGGGTATTAAATCTGTTTTGACATAAGGGAAGCTGTCAAACCCAGAAAGGGGCAGCAGTAAGAGAACAAATCCAAAAAGCCACAGTGTGCTCCCAGGTACAATGTGAGAGAAACTTAAATATACTTCACACAGCATGGCACACCTGCTGGGTTTTGCTTGACAATGCCAAGTTCTAGTCAAGGTATGTTAAAAACAAGATCTGAAGTTCATGCCTCAGAGAGCATGCAAAAATCTCATGCTAAAATCCCTAGGGGAAAAAGGAAAAATTAGAATTCTCAATAGCTATTGGAGAAGTATCAATTTAATATTCCAAACAAACAATTGTTACTAATGCCATAATATGAATTTTTTCAAAAACAAAAACTGAGAAGTACCCATGGTAGCACCAGAAATTAGAGCTGGAAAAAATTGTCCTCAGTCATTTCCCCCATGATGAATGAATCCAAGTGAGTTTCAAGAGTCAAAATCATGATTGATCTTAATTTTTCATCATGAATCTTAATTTTCCATTCGGAGACATCACTTTCTAGAGGTAGTGGTTTCCAGAGTGGGGTGAATACCACAGTCACCTGGGGAGCTTCTGTACATTCATTCATTTATTCATTGATTCTCATTCTGTCTCTCTCATTCCCCCACTGCCTTCCTCTTTCCCTATTCCTTCTTCTTCCCTCCCTTCCACCTCCTACTCCTTCCTCTTTCTCTATTGTATTTTCACTTTTAAACTTTGAATGAACTTGGTGTTTGGGAAATATTTTATCATAGCATAAATGTCAATGTTATACTGATTCTGCTATTCCAACTCTAAATAAGTAAGCCCAAGATGACAACTAGCTAATCACAATAAACATGATACAGTTACTCAACAGGAAAGAGAAATACTAGCGAAAGAGAAAGCAGTAACTTCTTTCATGTCTTTTAACCAGAGTTCCAAATAGTAATGTCTTCTGGAGTCAGTTTGTTTTTAATTCAAATGGTCTTGTTTCAACAATAGCTCCATCAAGAGATCTGAAGACACAGACCCAGTCATTTTTTTACAGTTCTACAAATTCCACCTATCTGGGAAAATGGACAGCACAATTTTTATTTTTCTCCTTGGAATCTACTCCATGTATACACCCATGTAACTTGTTTTCCTGGCAGTGAAATACAGGGGAACTACAGTAGTTGAGGTTTTGCTTTGGCTATGGAAAATATCAACACTGAGTTTCCAGCTGATCTAACATCGATTCCATACTCCACACGAAAGCCACAACAGCTTGTTCAAATCACCTCATCCAAGTCCTCTCAAGTTTGTACTTTGTAACAACATGCTTGGTTCAAACTGAGTGATTCTTTTGGTGAAAGCTGTATTTGGAACTTTAAAAAGGTTCTCTTCTCATACATGAAAAGGGGAAAAGGACAGAGAGCTGAAAGGTTTCCATGTAACAAGACCCAAGACAAACATTTAGAGAGAAATAGACACCCACCATAGAGGTAGCAATTTTCTTACAAAACGTTGTTTTATAAATTAGAAATAATTACATAGGAAACATTACAATGGGTTTCTCCTACCTGGATCCTCAGGCACATTCTTCGGTAAGGCTTCACTGAGAGTACTTTTCAAAGCTGGAAGTGTTTTATTTCATTTTTCAGGAACAATGAAGAGAAAAGAAGAAAAAAAAGAACAAAAACTATCATTTTAGGGCCGAAGGGTTAGCTCAGTGGTTCCAGCGCCTGCCTCGCAAGCGCAAGGTCCTGAGTTCGATCCCCAGTAACCACATACAATGCGGGGCATGGAGACTCACACCCACCAACAATCAATACCACATATCACAATGCCGAGCGTGGTGGCTCACACCTGTAATCCCAGCACTCAGGAGGCAGAGACAGGAGGATTGCTGAGTTTGAGGCTTGCCTGGGCTACATAGTGAGTTCAGAGCCAGCCTGAACTACAAAGCGAGACCCTGTCTCAAAAAAAAAAAAAAAACTATCATTTTATTTCTGACGCATGTTACATTGAAACAAAGAATTTCTAGTCATCACAAAAACAGATCTGGCAAACCTCTAGAGATTGGTACAGCATTTACTAGAACAATAAAGACCTCCTGGAATATGAAAACAGGTTCTCTTCCTACAGAGTAAAGATGTACAGGTATTTTCAGCTTTCCAGAGAGCCTCTAGTGGCTAACAGGAGTGTTTGCAGGAAGTATAGGAATTCCCTCTTCAGTTCCTGACAGGCAGATTAAGGTCATGAGAACGTCTGGGAGTACAGACTCAGCCTCAATATTTTTATATCTTGCGCAGGGTTTCCACTGTGCAGTCAAGACATGAGCCACCAGTTAGGACAATGATCAGAGTACATGGGCCTACAGACAATCTCTAAAATAGAGAACAAGAAATTACTATTTAAAAATGTATTTTTCAGGTTTAACCCTATATAAATATGCATCAATGTCAGATCTCAGCAACAAAAACTGAAATGGCTTCACTTCAGATAAGCTTCTTTCATTCATGTGCAGTGACTCAATCTCAGAAAACAGAATACTGGCTTCAGAATTAGAAAATCTTGGTTCTTATCCCAGTCTGTTCTTTTTTTTTTTTTTTTTACACAAGTCAAAGATTTGCATTGTCTGAATTTTAATTTACTTGTCTCCAAATTTCAGGTGATAAAACATACCAGTTTTATGGGGACTGAATAAAAGTCTTTGAAGAAGTACTTGGTAGATTACAAAAGCATTATACAAAGTGTGGGGGTTGGAGGGGAAGGTCCTTCCTACACATTTAGCTACTTCAGGCTAACCCATCCCTGTGCTGGTGGTAGCTCTAACAGCAAACACTGCTGCCTCCCTTCTCAGCTGCCCAGTAAGCTGGGCAAACCGTGCTTGAGCTCCGTGTCACATCCCCATCCTCACGAAATGACCGAGGAACATAAAACACTAAAACAGGAGCTCTGCCCAAAAGAGAATTTTCTCGTGAATTAAACCTGTGCACAGGGCCAAGGGTATAGCTCAGCAGCACAACACGTGTCTGGCAAGTGCGACCCTGAGCTTGTTTCTCGGTATTAGAAATGAAAAAAGAAAAAGAAAAAGACCGGTAAGTAAATAAATACATAAACAAACCACTGCACAAAAGTGCATTTACGTTGATCTTAGATCACATCTGCCAACACAAGATATTAAGTCCTCAACTCTTTCCATTTCTAATCCTTCCTACCTCAAGACCAGATTCCAGCATAAGGTGTTAAAAAAGCCCAGGGTCACACTGTAACTGACCAATGAGAAAAAAGAACCAGTGAGTTGAGGGAATTTGGACACTCACTTGCCAGCACTTAAAGAATTATGACAACAGTTTAAACTACTTAATCCATCCACATATATTTATAAACTGATGACTGTCCTCATATGCTCTAGAAGCCAGCCACCCCAAGAGAAGTAGATATGGAAACAGAGGTATAAGTGTCCTTAAAAGAAGAAAATTTATTCACTGTGTACCTTGTTTGTCATCACCAGTCACATCTTGGGTAGGGACAGGAAAATCAGCTGTGTCTTTAACAGTTGTCTTCTTGAAAAAGAAAAGGAAATGAATTATACACATTGGAATAGAAATTAAGTGGTATATACTTATAACAAAAATGTTTTAAAAGCTATAGTTGTTGGCAAAATTTCTATCTTCAGTTATTTGATGCATTTAATGCTATTTTATTATTTTAGTTTCTTAGTGAGTTATAAGTTAATTTGCACTGAAATTTTTACATACACAGAGAAAAAAAATAATGATCCAGAGCAAGACATATGTACAGATCCTACATTAAGTTTGAACCTGGTCTGAGATTCATCTGGAAAACTGCACAGCATTTGTCCAGTCAGCCTTTATATACTTTTTCACAGGCAGAGAGGTTCTGATAAGTGGCCAACAATGTGGCTATGTGCTAGGACAGTGGTGATGAATGTATGGCATTTTTACCACTGTCCCTGTACTGGGATCTGTCACGCAGAGGAGTCCAACAGTGTATGATCAAAACAGCTACCTTGCTGTGAAGGAAGAAAATTCTGTTGATGAGCAGATCAAACTTTTCTCCTAACTCAAATATGAGAGAGTCTTCACTGACACTAATAAGATAAATACCCAAATTGATCAAGTATGAGTTTGTTAAAATCTACCTACTATGAATGGGCCGGAGGGTTGGCTCAGTGGTTCCGGTGCCTGCCTCGCAAGCGCAAGGTCCTGAGTTCGATCCCTGGTAACCACATACAATACTGGGCGTGGAGAGTCACACCCACCAGCCATCAATACCACGTACCACAGTGCTGGGCATGGTGGCTCACACCTGTAATCCCAGCAGTTGGGAGGCAGAGACAGAAGGATTGCTGAGTTCGAGGCTTGCCTGGGCTACATAGTGAGCTCAGAGCCAGCCTGAACTACAAAGTGAGACCCTGTCTCAAAAAAAAAAAAAAATCTACCATTTCGTGTCTCTACTAATGAGAAACAGAAGGTGTAAATGAGTCTAGGATATAAAATAGAGATTGTGAAAGGCAAAAAAAAAAAAATGTTCAAAGGGGAAAAAGAACTGGGGGAGGGGCAGGGAAACCAAAGAAGAGAAAGAAAAAATTTGAAGGTTAAAAAGGAAAAGAAGGAAAACAAAGCTTATGTATATTAGGGGATGAAGGGGCTTAAGGGAGGACAGGGGAATGGGAAAAAATAAAAATCAAGATATATCATGTACAGGTAAAACTTTTCAATGATGAATGTGATCATAATGTATATTTAAATGTACCAATAAACTCAATTTAAAAAATAAAATAAATACTATATATTTCTTATCAACCCTTCCTTAATATGTGTTCTCTATAGTTAATAAAAGTATATCACACCCTTGAAAATTACTGATGGATCACAGAAAAGGATAACTCTGTGAGGTGATTGGTATGTTAATTAGCTTGATCATGGTAATTTTCACATTGTATAGATATCAGAACATCAAACATATACAAGTCTCATTTGTCAATTATACAACAATAAGCTGGAAAAACAGGTGCTCTAAGGTCTCCGAGAGGGATAAATTAAGAGCAACATATTTGTCTCTCCTTCATGTATACATTCAAATTCTAGAAAGATATCTAAGAATGAAAGGTTGACTTATTAGATGAGGGAAAGGTATGATAGAAAGACTTGTCACTAAATCCTTTTGATTCTCTTTGTATTTTAAACATACTCAAAAATCAAACAAGGAGGGGCTGGGGGTTTAGCTCAAGTGGTACTGCACCAACCTTGGATGCACAAGGGCCCGAGTTCGATCCCCAGTACCACAAAAAAGCAAAAAAACCAACAAACAAACAAACATGGATGAATTATAAAATTCAAGGGAGTAAGTTCTTGGAACTGTTTGGTACTATAACAGGTTAATGGGTTTACCACTTAGAACTCAAACAACCCCAGGGAAATAAGCAATGCTTCCATTTTTAAACTGTTCCCCAAAACAAGTTACAGTACCACTTGCTGGTAAGTTGATCTATGATTTAACAACCCTCAGATAGGTAATTCTTGGCACTACAGTGAAACTTCCAGATATAATTTCCTATTCCAAATCTATTATTGCCAGTAGAACAGACAATACATCTTAGTAGTGCATTTCTTTCACTGTCTTCTCATACCTGAATTATAAGTTAAATTCTTTCCAAGAAGAAAATTATTTAGGAATAGACACTTTGGGTTTGTTTGTTTGCTTGGTTGCTTGCTAGAGACAGGGTCTTGCTATGCAGTTCAGGCTGGTCTTGAATTTACTACGTAGCCCAGGCTGGCCTAAAACTCCTGGCAATCCTCCTGCCTCAGCCTCCTGTGTCCTGGGATTTCAGGCATGTGCCATTATGCCTGGTGACAGTTTATATTTTTTAAGCCCAAAATAAAATTGTTGAAAAAATTAAAAACCTAAATAAATAGACAACATTAATGT
The DNA here is from genome assembly GCA_004025085.1 of Thryonomys swinderianus. Lineage (NCBI taxonomy): Eukaryota > Metazoa > Chordata > Mammalia > Rodentia > Thryonomyidae > Thryonomys > Thryonomys swinderianus. Next base: position 20,854 of record PVIC010027116.1, read on the forward strand.
TCTTGGGTTTTCAGAAGATTTATTAAGATTGTGATACTCTCCAAATTGATCTACAGATTCACTGAAAATCTCAGGGGATTTCTGGCAGAATTTGACCAGCTTCTCCTAAACTTCATAAGGAAATGCACAGGGTACAGAACAGTGAAGTATTCTTGGAAAAAAAGATAGACTCACACTTTTGATTTCAAAACTTACTAAAACTTAACAGTGATACAGATAGTATGCTACTGACATAATCATAGAAGTATAGATAAATGGGACAGAACTGAGACTCCTGCAATAAACCTATGCAATTTACAGATAATTCATTTTTTACTACAGTGCAAGAAAATAAGGGAAAGCTATCTATTCGATGAATGGTCCTGAGACTCCTAGATATAAACACATGAAAGAATGAAATTGGACTTCTTCAGAGATATGCAAGAATCTTATCAAAATGGATCATGGAACTAAATGTAAAACCTAAAACTATAAAACTCTTTAGAAGAAAATGTGGGAGTAAGTCTTCATGTTCTTACAATAGGCAGCGTTTTCTTAGACATGATCCCCAAAGCATCAAAATACTTGCATCTCAATAGTTGTACTAATCCAATTTTAAAATGGACAAAGGATTTGAATAGACTTTTTACCAAGGAAGAGACAGAACAGCTAATAAGTACGTGAACAGATGCTCGACCTCATTATTAGGAAGTTCAAACTAAAACCACAATGGTACCCCTTCATTCTACTAGGACTTATACAAAAAAGACACACAATAATAAGTCTTAGAAAAGATGTGGGGAAGTTGGAACTTCATACTATTGCTGATGTGAGGCTGAAAACAGTACGGCCTCTTTGAAAAGTTGGGCAATCCCTCAAAAATTTCAACATAGAGTTTTGGTACAATCCACAGTTCTACTCTTCAATATGTTCCAAAGAAAACTGAAAACATATGTCCGCACAAAAAGTTACACATGTGTGTTAACAGCAGCATTGTTGATAATAGGTAAAATGAAAACACCATAAACATCCATTCACTGATGAACAAACAAAATGTGGCATACCTATGAGTACTATTCAAGCAATAAAAAGAATAAAGTACTGATAACTGCTACAATGTGAATGAACCCTAAAAACACTATGCTAAGCTAGGTGTGGTGGCACACATCTGTAATTGAGCAGCCTGGAAAGCTAAGGCAGGAAGATCACAAGTTCAAGCCCAGCCTGGGCAACTTATCAAGACTCTGTCTAAAAACAAAAAAATAACAAAGAGCTGTGATGTAGCTTGATGTGAAGGCCCAATGTTCAATCCCCAGCACCCCCCCACACACACACACACACAAACACACAGAAAAAACTAAAAGAAGCCATTCACAAAGTTCCACGTACTGTGTGACTCCATTTATATGAAATGTTTTGCATGGGCAAATTCAGAAACAGAAAATAAATTAGAGATTATTAGAAGCTGATGGAGAGGGAAATGGCAAATGACTGCTAGTGAGTACAGCGTGTTGCTTTGGGGTGATAAAAATGCTGTCAGATAGGACCACAGTAATTGCTAAACAACTCCACTAATACACTAAAAACCACGGGAGCTGTATTTTAAGTGTGTGTGGTATGTTATTTATTTCTCAATAAAACAATTTTTAAAAAGAAAGAAATCTTGGGTGGGGATATAGCTCAGTGGTTCCGGCACCTGCCTTGCCAGCACAAGGCCCCGAGTTCAATCCTGGGTACCAAAACAGAAAAAGAAAGAAATCTAGTAATCTGAAACACATTGGTAAAGAGGAATAAACCATCTGAAATCTATAATTCTGGGTGGAAACAACCTGGGATGACAGCTCTACTATCTGTCGGGAAAGAAGCACTCCATCGCAAGCTGCTCATGTCCCGGGCCTCCATCAGCATCAGCGACAGGTCTGCTCATGACACACACCTGCGCCATACTGGAATAATCGCTCAGAGAACTGATACCAAAACCAAAACGCCATCACTCCTGATAGATAAAAAAAACTTAGAGAAAGAACAACAAAATACTGAATCATTAGCTATAGAGAGATGACCTATGGGGTCTGGGGATGTAGCTCAGTGGCACCACAACTGCCTCACAAGCACAAGGTCCTGAGTTTGACTCCTGGTACAAAAAAAAAAGAAAAAAGATGGGCCGGAGGGTTAGCTCAGTGGTTCCGGTGCCTGCCTCGCAAGCGTAAGGTCCTGAGTTTGATCCCCGGTAACCACATCTAATGCTGGGCGTGGAGACACGCCCACCAACAATCAACACCGCATACCACAATGCCGGACGTGGTGGCTCATGCCTGTCATCCCAGCACTCAGGCGGCAGAGACAGGAGGATTGCTGAGTTCGCGGAGGCTTGCCTGGGCACCATTGTGAGCTCAGGGCCAGCCTGAACTACAAAGCGAGACCCTGTCTCAAAAGAAAAAAAAAGAAAAGAAAAAAGATATGACCCATATTTCTTGAGTGCCAAACTATGAACTAATTTTATCATTTCCTCCTTGAATCTGGTTTAGTACAATCAGTATCTAAAAACATCTCATCCTCAAAAATAACAATGTGGAGAACCAGATGTGGTGGCTCACGCCTGTCATCCCAGCACTCAGGAGGCAGAGGCAGGAGGATTGGTGTGAGTTTGAGGTTTGCCTGGTGAGCTCAGGGCCAGCCTGAACTACAAAGCAAGATCCTGTCTCAAAAAACAAAAAAAACAATATGGTTGGAAAGAGAGGTTTCTATTGTTCTTCTGTTTTCTTGTTTGGACAAGAAAAAGAATAGGTAGTTTTCAGTAACTTCTTTCCAAAGGATCCAGGTAAAGCATACAAAAATATATGAAACTGGGCTGGAGGGTTAGCTCAGTGGTTCAGGCGCCTGCCTCACAAGCGCAAGGTCCTGAGTTCGATCCCCAGTAACCACATACAATGCTGGGTGTGGTGACTCACGCCCACCAGCAATCAATACCACATACCACAGTGCCAGGCAGGGTGGCTCACACCTGTAATCCCAGCATTCGGGAGGCAGAGGCAGGAGGATTGCTGAGTTCCAGGCTTGCCTGGGCTACATAGTGAGCTCAGGACCAGCCTGAACTACAAAGCGAGACCCTCACTCAAAATATATATATACATATATATATAATATTATATATACATATATATTATATATATATGTATATATAATATATATGTATATATATGTGTGTGTGTGTGTATATATATATATATATATATATATATA
>PVIC010027117.1:0-24079 GCA_004025085.1 Thryonomys swinderianus
CCCTAATTAGGTACAATAGTGAAGCTGAAAGGAGTTAGAATTGAGTAAATGGATTTCTTTCCAGGTGGATAAGGCTTAAATCTTTTTCTCACGAGTCCTACTTTGTTATGGAGCATTCCCTGTATGTATTTTAGAACAGTTATTTCACCCTTCCTTGATGAGAACTTATGGGCGAACTTTTTGGCTCTTTGCATGATTTGCTTATTTACTGAAAGCCTTGTATGCTCACAGCTTTGTGCTCAACATGATGGTGTTATAAAGACAGGGCCCATTAGGGAGCTCCTGAGGCTACAACTTCATAGGTGAATTAATGTGACCTCACTGAATGTGCTCATAACCAATTTTGATTGTTTTGGAATAGAGGATTGTTTAAAAAGAGGAATTTTGACATATTTCTATAAGCAATTCAAAGTAAGACAAAGATGTATGTATAAAGGTATTATTAACAGTAGTAGTTAGCATTTCAAATATTGAACTAACTACATAACCAACATGGTTGGTTAAATTATTGAATACAAGAATGTATACAATAGCTGGGCATGGTGGCTCACGCCTGTAATCCCAGCACTTGGGAGGCAGAGACAGGAGGATTGCTGAGTTCAAGGCTTGCCTGGGCTACATAGTGAGCTCAGAGGTAGCCTGAACTACAAGTGAGACCCTGTCTCAAAAAAAAAAAATTTATACAATAATAGTCATTGAGGATATTTGAGGAACAATTATGTAACCATAAAAGTGTTTTTATTAGTTAAAATATTTTGTATGACATAACAGTTTTTTGAAAGGCAAAGTATAGAATTGTAAGGGCTGTATAATTTCAACTATGAAAAAGTACATATCAAGAAAATAGCATGAAAAGATTCCATTAAGAACAGCACCATTTTTTTGAACCTAGGAAATTAAAAAAAAAAACCTGTAAATATTTACTGAATGATATTCAAGAATCTTTTTTTTTTTTTTTTGAGGCAGGGTCTCGCTTTGTAAGTTCAGGCTGGCCCTCAACTCACTACATAGCCCAGGCAAACCTGAAACTCAGCAATGCTCCTGCCTCTGCCTCCCGAGTGCTGGGATCACAGGCGTGAGCCACCACACTCGCCGGTCACTGTGGTATGTGGTGCTGATTGCTGGTGGGTGTGAGTCACCACGCCCAGCATTGTATGTGGTTGCCAGGATCGAACTCAGGACCTTGCGCTTGCGAGGCAGGCGCTGGAACCACTGAGCTAAATCTCTGGCATTCAAGAATCTTAATAAAATAAAAAAAATACCATGTTGCCTGAGGAGTATTTGCCAGCTTGTTCAAACATTTCAAAAACTCAAGGCAATGCCAATCAAAATAACAATAGCATTTTTCATGAAATTGATGTGTGAATTCCTTTTTAAAATTGACATCATCAATGCATTTTATACATACATTATGATCATATTCAACATTGAGGATTGGTGCCTGTACATGATTCATCTTGATTCACATTTTTTCCCATTCCCCTGCCTTCCCTATAATACATAAGCTTTATTTCCTTTTTTTATTGTTATCAAATTTTTGCTTTCCCTTCTGTACTTTTCCCCATCTATCCCCTTCCTTTTCCTTTTGCACATTTTCTCCCTGTTCCACATTACCTATCATTTATTTTGGCATTTATTTATACCTTCAGTTTTTCATACCAGAGAAAATGTGTGGTATTTACACCCATGTCCTATTTATTTCACTTATGATTATGTCCTCAAGGTACTTCCATTTGAGTATGTTACTCAAATTTACCATTCTTTATGGCTGAGTGATACGCCATTTTATTTTTTATAAACCATGATTTTTTTTATCCCCTATTAATGGGCTTTTGGGCTTTTGCTATAAACATGTATACACATATGGCATTGTGATATGATGTTTTAAATTCCTTCATATATATACCTACAGGGGAATAGCAGGATAAAATGCGACCTTGAGTCCCAGTTTTTTGATAAATCTCCCCACTGATCTGCACAGTGGTTGAACCAGTCTACGTTCCCACCAACAGTGGAGAAGGGTTCCTTTCTCCCCCAACCCCACCATCATTTGTTGTTAGTTGATTCTGTGATAACAGCCATTCTTTGAGGAGTAGAGTGGAATCTCAGAGCTGTGTTTGCCTGGATCTCTCAAATAACCAGTGGTGTAGAACATTTCTTCATATGCTTTTTAGCTGCTTTTACTCCTTCTGAAAAAAAAAAATCTGTTCATTTCAAATGCCCATTTTTGAATTGGGTCTTTAAATTTGAGAGTGAGCTAATTTTTAAAAGTTCTTTATATACTCCAGATAGTAGCCCTTAGTCTGAGAAACAGCTGCTCATATTGTAAGTTGTCTTTTTACTCTGTTGGTGCTTCCTCTTGATGTGCAGAAGCTTTTTTAGCGAGATCTCAGTTGTTGATTCCTTCTGCTAGTTCTCATGTTGCTGAGGTTTTGTTCATAAAGTCTTTACCTAAGCAAATATCTTCAAGAATTCTATCTAACCTGTTTTCCAACTGGTTTAGTGTTTCTGTTTTAAGCCTCTAATCCACTTTGATTTTAATTTAGTGTGTGGTGAAAGAGATCTAGCTTTAATCTTTGGCATATTGAAACCCAGTTTTTCTAGAACCATTTGGTAAAGTGGCTATCTTTCCTCCATTAAGGGTGTTTAGCTCCTTTGTCCAAAATGAGGTGGTTTAGTAGATCTGAAGTTGTTTCTGTGTCTTCTAGTCTGTTCCGCTGATCCTCAGGTCTCTTTATTTGGCAGATTCATGCAGTTTTTATTATAGTGGCACTGTAGTATACTTTTAAGTTGGGGATTTTGATACCCCTTACTCTGATGTTGTTGCCTAGGATTGCTTTTGCTAGTCAAGGTCTCTTGTGCTTCCAGATGAATTTTGGGAAAATTTTCTCTAGCTCTATGAAATATGCTGTTGAAAACTCAATTGGGATTGCTTTGAATCTATATATTAGTTAGTGTAGTATGAACATTTTGATGATATTGGTTCTTCCTACCCAGGAGCAAGAGATGTCTTTCCATTTTCTAGTATCCTCTTCCATCATCCTTTTCAGAAGGCATAGTTTTTAGAGTGAATGTCTTTCAACTCCTTTGTTAGACTGATTCCTAGATATTCATTTTTTGGATGGTATTGTAAAAGGAATTGATTCTCTGACTTCTCTTCCAGTGAGTCTGTTGTTCATGTATACAAAGACTATTGATTTTTGAATGTTGACCTTATATCCAGCTGTGCTACTAAATATGTCTATTAAGTCTCACAGTCTTTTGGCTGAATTTTTAGCATCTTCTATACAGAATATCATGTCATTCTTAAATAATGACAGTTTAACATCTTCCTTGCCATCTTCATTTTTTTCTCTTGTCTAATTGCTGTGGCTAACATTTCCAGTACTATACTGGACAGGAATGATGATAGTTGACATTCTTGTCTTATTCATGAACTTAGGTGAAAGCTTTCAGTTTTGACCATTGAGCATGTTGCTGGCTGTTGGTTTTTCATAAATAGCTTTTATAAGTTTGAGATAAAGATCATCTATTCCAGTTTTCTATAATCTGGGATCTCATTGTGATATTTTTGAAACTTCATATAAGTATAAAATTATTTCAGGGCTTTAACATTTGAAAAATATCATGGACCAACTTTCACATCAGTATATGTAACATATGTTATAAGTTTTAATACCTGCATAGCCTTTTGTGGTTTCCATGCACTATATTTATCCACTGTCAATTGATACCTATAACTCTTATTTTCCTTTATGATTATTGGTGTATAAATGAGTATATTTCATTATGATCACAATTCTCCCTGGAGATTCCACTTTCCTGCTATTCTGAATCCTATCTTCAGCATGTAATCAAAGTTATAATTTAGCCAGATGTGGTGGCGGCACATACTTGTAATGCCAGCACTCAGGAAGTTGTGGCTGGAGCATGGCAAACCTGAGGACAGACTGGAATACCTAGCAAATTCTAGGCTTACCTAGATTGTATAGCAAGACATAATCTCCAATAAACTGGCAATTCAATTAATCTTTCCATTATATGGTTTTACAAGTTTTCTCAACTTAAATGCATCTTTGCTGAGATTCACTATAGAAATGTTTCTTGACTTAGAGTGGAATATGTCCCCAAATTCTGTTATAGATTTAGAATATCAAAAATGAACAATGTGTTTCACACATCTAATTTACCAAATGCAACACAGCAATGCAAGACTAGAAGATAGATTGTTTACTTTCAGGATGGTGTGACTGACTAGTAGTTGTGACGTGGTGCTTTTATCTTAAAATTCAGAATATTTTTTTGCTTTTATTTATTGGTACTTTATATATACACATCACAATAACACTCAACATCGAGAATTTGTACCAGTATATGACATGACTTAATTCTCATTTTTCCCCTTCGCCTACCCGCCCTACAATCCCCTGATCCTATAGATACAAGCTTTGTTTCCTTTCTTTAACAATCAATTTTATTATTTCCCCTCATTACTTATCTCTAAATTCCATTTCCCTTTGAATATTTACTATTTCACAATATCTATCATGCATTCTAGAACTCATTTACAACTTCAGTTTCTCATACCAGAGAAAAAATACAATATTTACACATCTATGACCTATTTATTTCACATATGAGTATGACCTTAAGATATGTCCATTTGAGTATAAATGACTTAACCTCATCATTCTTTATGGCAGAGTAAAACCCCACTAAAATCGAGAATTTAAGTAAGTTTCTATTAATCTTAATTCTATGAAATGTTAGAATCATTTATGGTAATCCTGATACTCATTTTTTTTCTTGCCCAAAGAACGAAATAAAAGCTTGTATTTTCTTAGCAGAAATTAAGGGTCCTACTAACTGTTCATTTTTTCCTCTAATAAAACAGTTTTTCAAGGTATTTTTCAGGACCCCTACAGAAAATTTGGTTGAAGATATCCCAAACATCTCCTTATATACTGTGAACATCATTTCTAAGAAAACAAACTAGAAATATCTATGGGATCATAGGTATTTGGGATCACAGATATGCTATCTGAAGTTCCAAACTTGTGACTTCTTCCTCCATTGTTCTCCCGAATCATACCACCATCTAACACAGCCCTGTGTTACTTGTCTTGCAGCAATATCCTGTGTGTGTGAAACAAATGACTCATTGTTTCTTAGTCATTAATGCTTCTGAACTATTGTGGTTGCCTAATAGCGTGTTCTAATTTTTTTATGTCTTCTGTCAAAGTCCTCATGTTCAGTCTAAATGTTCTGTCCTCTCACACCCTCACCACAGTCAAGCAGTTATTTTCACACACTCCAATAACACTTGCCTTTCCTTTAGCTCAGAGCGAGGGCTCACATAGATAACATTCTGGGTTGCTTGCAGAATGAAGTAGTGCCTGAGTGAAGCCCTTTTTGTTGCCCTATCACTTATAGAGTGAACCAACTCTTGACACCACTTTGGCCTTTTTATGACTTCACTGAATATCTAAGTAGCATGGTTTTTGATTTCCAGCTTGATTTATCTCATAGGATATTTAACTTTTACACTTAATTTAAATGAATTTAAACACTTTTTTATTCCATTGGAACTACAAAGTGGGAATAAAAGGGTGAAAGTTTAAATTTTAGAAAAAAAAATTGCAGTAAAAGACACATTGCCTAAAATCTCCACAAAAATATCCCCCTTGCTTCAAAAAAACGTATCCTTGTTGCTACTTTCTAGATTTTTGTGTGTGTTGTATTTGGAGTCAAACTCAGGACCTCATGCTTGCAATGTGGACATGTGCCCCTTGAGCTAAATGCCCAGGCCCACCTTGTTGCTACTTTCTGATGAGTTATGGAAGGAAGTGCTCTTTCCTCTGTGCCCTTGGTTGCACCAGTGTGGTTCTTTCAATGTCCTTCATTCATTCCTAATGTTTACTTTTCATGGCTGTTTTTGTTGTTGTTTGTTTTTGAGTCAGGGTGTCAGTTTGTAGTTCAGGCTGATCCTAAGCTCATTATGTAAATCCAGGCAAGCCTCAAACTGAGCAATCCTCCTGCCTCTGCCTCGCACGTGCTGGGATTACAGGCATGAGCCACCATGCCCTACATGGCCATTTTGTTTTGAGAAAAGAGTACAAATATCAAAGTGGCAGATCTGACAAAGAAAGTAGATGAGTAGAGAATATTTTTCCAAGCCTGCATCTGAGATGGACAGCAACCGGAAAAAACAGTCATTTATTTTTTAATAAATTTCCTGAAAATACTTGCAAAAGAGAACCACCAGAACTACTTCATAAATGACAAAAATGATGAAGTGTGATGGAGGGGGGGACGTTTATTTGAAGTGGATTAGCAGAGATGTGGTTTGGCTATTTTAACGTTTTTTTAATGTAGCAAAAACTTCACAATTAATAAACTGGTCAAAATATCCCAAAGAAGATTCATGCTTATCTGTCTGCTAAGAATAAAAGTCTGTTATTGCCATGTTCTACAGATGTCTTATTTGTTTCCTAACTGTAGTTTACACTCCTCTTCGTGTTCAGTCCGGGATCTCTGATAGAGTAGCCACTCATTGGACCACTGGGGTGACTGATAGAGAAAGAGAGAGCATGCAGAAGTACACTCTGGTTCCTTAAGGTCCTTGAGAAAGGCAATGAATCTCTCCTTTGTGCAAATTAAAACTTAGGAAGAAATGTCGTATGGCTGTTTATAAAAGGTAGGCAAGAGGAATCAAATATTCTCAGAAAGTAATTTAATTCTAAAATGGATAAATAAAAATTCAGGGGAAAGATTGTGTGTGACTTTTGTAATAAAGGGAAATCAAATGAATGATTTCCTCAAGAGATTGTTTCTAGACCAGAAGCAAATAAATATAAATGCCTATATTAAAAAGGCACCCCACCTGGCTCTCAGATGAGATTCCATGAGCTCCTTTTAATAACGGGTGAGTGCCAGAATGGGCCTCTTTTTATTTTGCAGGATAGATGATGTTATGGAAAGTAACATTTGTATCACATAAAAGATTATAATAGCTTTGATTTTTTTAAATATCCTGATTGCTATTAGTCTAAGGGATAGTATGCAAAAAAAGCGAGTTCTGCATTCTTCCATTGGTTATTCTGTACTAGCAAATCAGTGCAGGGACTGGCAAAACGTTTGCATTCACATCCGATTAATCTTAACTGCAAACCCCACTTACAATACAGAACTGTTGAGATTTGCATATACAACAGGAAAGAGCCTGCAACAAAGGACTCATTTTTAGGCTCCAATGCTTTTATTTTATCGATTAAAGACCCACTTAAATTGGTTACACAAGAAAAATAGTTATTGAAGGAAGAGAGACAATGTCTTGGAGTATCTGATGACCAAAGCTTAGTTTGCTTATTCCAGCAATCTGAGTTGTTCCCTCATTGCCTTTTTCTCAGTACTTCTCTTATATTTAATCCCTTAGAATCCATCTATTCACAGAACATAGTAAAATCTACTACATATTGTCCTTGTTTTATGAATTTACAAAGAGTTAACACTGTCAAACCTCAGTGCTTCAGTCTCGATCTGGCAATTGCATGCCCTGTACAGCCTACCTATACCCTTTCATTAGGTCAGAGCACAATGCTCTGAGGGCATAGGGCAAAGCCAGTGGCCACTGAAGATACTCTTAAGAATTTCTGCCTGTGCTACTCACAGTATGACCCTCACAAGCCCATCAGACTTCTTGGAATTTTTATCACTAGACATATTTATATGAGTGTCTGAAAGAACCCCATGGAATAAAGGAACCGGGATACACAGTCGTACATTTCACTCAAAAAGATGAGTAAAATACAGGGTCTCTAGCATAGCAGGCTGCCTAGAAAGACTGACAAGATCTTACTCAAATATCCCAGGAATATAATGTAAATCTGAAATTAGATGAATTCCCCCACACTGCTAGAATGTGTGAAAAAGAAAAAAACAAACCTGTGTCATAATTCTCATTATATTCTTAATGCCTCTCTCAGAAAAGCTATCTGAAAAATGTTCAAGTTAGTTATTTTATATCTGGAAACTGATTTTGTATATTTTTGTATACTCAGTTGCCATGGAGAAAAACAAATGCTAATTTCATGTTATTGTTAAAAAGTCAAATATTCTCGTTATGCTATTGTGAGAAGAGGGAATGGAGAAAAGAAATAGACAATAGCATGATAAATAGAAAATGTCTCCATTAGTGAACCCTGCGTCTGGTGATAAACATGATCAAGACCATCTTCCTACACAAACAAAAAACAGCCATCTTCCCCCAAAGTGTAAAACAAATGAAGTTTATAAATCAAGGCACTGCTGCATCTAACAATGAATGATCAAGTTCAATGTTGATCTCATGGGGAAATTTGATTGAGTTCTGTACAAGCCAGAATGGAGGAAAGAATTAAGTTTGTGAATCGATGTACCACTGTACTTTAAAGTAAATCAAAACTTAATTGACCCATAAATATTTGAAAAATATATCCTCCAAATTGTGCCATAAGAAAGTATGAGACATAAAAGCCTTTCTTGAAACATCAAATAAAACCAATCTTCCAGTCTAGCAGGAAAGGCTACCTTGAAACTTTTCTATTCCTAGGTGATTACAAGTGTCTAAGACCAGTGAAGAAAGCAGACTGTCATTTATAACATGTGCTGTTTCTCCAAAGTAGTCACAATATTAAATGATAACTTTTCAATCGTATGAGACATCTTGCCTTAAGGATAGATTTTATTCCATTCAGATATGGTCAAGCGAAAGGATCAGAAGAGAATTGTTCTCATAAAGATATTTTATTTCTTACAGTTGCCCAAAGGAGAGGGAGAGGGACACTACACTGAGCAGGGCAGATGAGAAAACAAGTTTATTCGCAGGCAGAGAGCAAATAAAGTTCACCAGGACCTTTAATGGGTGTTGTAGTTACTATGTGACTGCTGGGACAAAATGTCCATCATCTGCAACTGTCAGGAGGAACCATTTATTTTAGCTCCGAGTCTGTAGAGACTTCGGTCCCTGGTGGACAGTCTCCATTTCAGGTCGGCATGGAACAGGGGCATCGTGGAGGAGGCTGCTCAAGGCCCAACAGGAAGAAAACAGTGAGCTTTTCTCTTTCTTTACGTTTTTATTACATCCAAGTGATAAACCTATTGGTTGGTACCATTCACACCCAGGGTGGCTCTTTGTTCTTCCTTAAATCGGTCATCCACAAATAAAACTGTGCTAAAACAATCAATGCACTAACCCAGCATCACACGCCCATGATGCAATCACCTCCCCAAAAGCTCACGCAAAAACCAAATACCACAATGTCTGTTTTTTGTTTGTTTGTTTGTTTGTTGAGACAGGGTCTCACTTGGTAGTTCAGGTTGGCACTGAGCTTACTGTGTAGCCCAGAGCCTTGAACTCAGCAATCCTCCTGCCTCTGCCTCCCGAGTGTTGCAATCATAGGCATGAGCCACTATGCCCAGCATTGCAGTACGTGGTACTGATTGCGGTGGGTGTGAGTCACCATGCCTAGTATTGTTGTATGTGGTTACTGGGGATTGAACTAGAGACCTTGCTCTTGCCAGGCAGGCTCTGGAACCACTGAGCTAAATCTCTGGCCCTTGTTTGCTTTTTACCACAAATGTGTCAGTTTTTTTTCCCCACTTTTCAAATTTGGTACAATTTACATATACTTAATAATCACATTCACTGTAGGAAGTTTGTATCTTATAGTATATAGCTTGCTTCTTTTTTCCCATGTTCCTTACCTTCCCTCATCTTTGGTGCTGCAATAATTCAAAAGAGTAACCATAGCGATTGTGTAGCTGTGACATGACAACAGACTAAAAAATTGAAGAATTAGAGTTCTTAGAACATTAGAAATCTAGAGCTCCAACAGCAAAGCCAGTTAGTGTACAATACTTACACAGAATATTAGAAAACTAAAAAAGGAAATAATGTTGGTTAATGGGAAAATAGGAGTAAAAAATTGACCCTTTGGTGGAGGATGAAACTAGAAAGTTTTGTTGTCTGATTTAGAACAAACAAGCTTAAAAATATCATTGGATAATGGCTGTATTTCCTATACCCAACAAAACAGTAAAAACCATGAGCAATTTTGGTAGAACAGACTTAAAATTAAAGGCCCTAAAACATTTGTTAATGGTTGATGAACAGGTAATAGAACTGAAATAACAATTCATCATTTTTCAAAAGCTGCGACCATATAATTAAATTTTTACTTTTCTTGAGCTTCGTTTCTATTCCTTTATTATTATTATTATTAATTATTGTTATTATTTTATCCTAGGTGGCTGTAAAATATAAAATTTCTGTTCATTTCAACAAATCACTGTTTTTTTTTCTTTTGCAATGTGAGTTTTCTTTTTCTTTTTTTTTTTTTTTTTTTTTTTTTTTTTTTTTTTTTTTTTTTTTTTTTTTTTTTTTTTTTTTTTTTTTTTTTTTTTTTTTTTTTTTTTTTTTTTTTGTTTGTTTGAGACAGGGTCTTGCTTTTGTAGTTCAGGCTGGCTCTGAGCTCACTGTGTAGCCCAGGCAAGCCTCGAACTCAGCAATCCTCCTATCTCTGCCTCCCGAGTGCTGGGATTACAGGCGTGAGCCACCGCACCCAGCCAGTGTGAGTTTTCTTTAAGCAATAAAAGCCTTTGTTTATTTTGTTTATTTTGTTTTGTTTTGTCCCTGTTGTAGAAGTCTTGCTCCAAAATAAATAACATTAAACTAATTGCCCATTTATTTCCATCATTCATTTTTAATCACAACCTTCAAATATTATGAAATTCTTCATTTCTTGAATGTCTTTGATAACCTTAATATGAAAAATTATGGAAATTTTATTTGACTAAATTCATTATCTCTCCTCATCTGAATGGAGACAGAATGTACTTCAGGCTTTTCACAGTTCTTCGATACTAAACTTTCTAAAAGTTAATAGTCATATCGGTGGCAGAATAAACAATCTGACAAATCTGTGAATAAGACTGTACTTAAGTCTTGATGTTTTCTATCTCTGGTTTTCCTGACTGTTACATCTTCTTTCATGCAGTGTAGACTTTGTTGTCTTTACTAGGAACATAGAGTCTCTTTCCTGTGGTTTGCTGAACTGTGTCTTTTCTAGCTATGTACTGTTCTTTTGCCCATTTGGTAAATGGCCCATATGATCTAAGCTTTAAATTTAGAGAGAGGATGGCACATGTGGCAATCATATCTCCCATTCAAGTCTTTGGAATTCACAGTAAATAACCGTAGAAAAGAAAATAACAGAGAAAAGCCAAGAGGAAAGATGGATATTTAACAAGCCCATTTGAGGTTTATTTCTCAAGTAATGATGTTGTTGCCAAAGATAGCTAAGTAACCCTCTCAGGAAGTTCAGTAAACACATAGGAGGAACCTTTTATCTTCCCCATAAGGAAATGAGACATTTTGCTTGAAAAATCAAAACTATAATACCTTGTAATGAACTATCATACAGGTATGATTCCTTATGGCAACAAAAATATAATTATCAACAAACAGCTGGAATGCTGCCTGATTTGCTTTTTCTTCCTAAGAGATGTTTTGAGGAATAAAAGGAAAAAGCCTTTTTTGCCTTACTATGGTTTTGTACAAAATTTGTAATGCTGAAAACATATATTCCAAAGTGTGTGTTAGCTAAAAGAAACTTAATTGAGCTTAAAAACAAAGATGCTGCTTATTTCAATCAGTAAAAATGATTTTCAAAATATGTACCACATTGTAAATTACAGTGAAATATTCATTACCCTTTTCCAGAGTCAAGCTGGTTTGTTTATGAAACTCAGGAAAGAATGCTATATCTTATTAAATAATATTGAGTCAAAACAAAACATCATTTCATGATAAAATGATTTTTATGAGTAACTTCATGGAAGTAATGAGTTGAATTGTGTCCCCATGAAGTCCATAGATTGAAACTCTAGCTGGCTAATGACTGTGCTTGCTTTGTCGTAAATAATCAGTATTAAATAAGGTCCTAAGCAAGAGAACCTAATATAATCAGACCAGTGACTTTAGGAGAGAATTTTCAAATCTCTGTCCTCTGTCTCTTTCTCACTGTCATGCTCTCTCTCTCTCTCTTCATCCCACTCCCCCTCCTCTTCTTCCTCCTTCTACTCCTTCTCCATCCCCACCCTTTCATGTAAAGGTAAAAGTTCACACAGGAACATAGGAAAAGGCATTTATCTACAGACCAAAAAGGGAAACTTCACCTGATGCACACAAGGCTGGTATCTGATCTCAGTTGTCCAGCTTCTAGAATGGAAGAAAATAAAATTTATCTTGGAGCTCCCCAGTTAGTGTTAGTTTATCATGGAAGTCTGAGCTGACTGTTATAGTCTGTTTCATCAAAATGTCTGACATTAATAAAATACTTGATCTAAAGTTCATGCAAAATTTGTAGATGAATGCCATCTTCTCTTTTGTAATCTCAGGTCTAACACTCTTTTCCCAAAATAAATCTGGCTAAATTGTTCCTTTATAAATCCATTTGTCCTTATTAATATATGTATATATATATATACACTTACTTATGCATATATATGTATATACATATGTATATGTGCATATATATGTATATGTGCATATATATGTATATGTGCATATATAAGTGTATATATGTGTGTGTGTATATATATATATATATATATATATATATATATGCAGCATAATACTTTCTCATGAAAACTCTTCCAACGTATTTTACCCCAAGTTTTAAAATGTACAAGTCTGACAAACAAGGCCAAAACTGATCTAATATTTAAAATCTTTACTATGTGCAGGAATTTTGCTCTCAGTTTTCTTGGTTCATACATAGCTCTCCTGTGAATGGAGTAAAGGGAATATTTTTTTTTCCATTTGTGGACAGTTTCAGTCTAATTGGAGGATGGTTGAAGTGAGTTTTTACATTTATGCTCCAATTCACAGGTGATCCTCTGGTGTAGCAGCCTCCAAAATTTGAATATCTGTGCAAGTCATCTGGGGATCCTATAAGCTCTCCCCAGAGATGGCATATTTCCCAGGAGAAGGTGATGTGGAAAGAACTAAACAGACAGAATTGAAAGGGATCTGCATACCACAGAGAGTAAACCAAAAGGGGTGTTCCCTTGGGAAACCAGATAAAGGACTGTTATAGTTTAAATTTATGTACCTTCAAATCTTACAAGTTGGATTTTTGGACATATCGTCTTTCCTTTGTTCTTTGAGTTGGATCATGTAAATATGGAGAATGTTTACAAATGTGCAGTCATTACAGAAAGACTTGAATAGGGAGTTCACCAGTTCTGCCTGCCTGGATAGCTGAGGAGGAGAATTACTGTCTTGGACCCAAAAAGAAGACCTGGGACCCAGGCCCAATTTCTGCTGTCCCTGGACCTCTACCACCACTCAGGTACTGGACAGCAGGCAATTCCAGCTTCAGCCTCTGAGTTAGGACAATGATCCAAGGAATTGTGGGTAAGTAACAGATATCCTAAATGTATCACTTTTGCCTTCTAATGTAAATTGTATACTCCATTTATACTTATTCTGAGCACTTTAGTTTTTAGAGTAATGCTTGCTAGAAGCTTTTTGGCTATATACTTCCTCTGAATATCATACAATTAAATCTTAGTTTTTAGGAAACTAAAATGCAGGAAGGGAACATAATGTTTCGGTGAATATAGTGATAGGATTTTAAGGCTTAGTTTTTAAGATTTTAAGAGACTGTGATGTGTGGGAAAATGCTTGAGATTTGGTAGGGTTTATGATAATAGTAAAACAACTGTTTTAAGCAAGAAATCTGGGAGTTTCAGTAAGTGGTTAGTTTGGTTGGTACACAGGAGTTGTTCTCAGTCAAACAGGACTAGGTCTTATGGTCCTTTCCACCTCACTGATCTGGTTCTCATCACCTCAACCCGGGTGCTCAGCTGAGTTGTGTGCACAGCTGGAAAGACTGACTGTTGAACATGACTGTCCAGCATAGAGGAGAGACCAATAGGGCCAGGCCAGGCTTCTTCTGTGAGTTTCAGAATCATTTAATCATTTTGAGAGAATAAGTGTAGTTCAAGAAGTTTCCTGGTCTGACTGAATGTAGAGCAATTCTGCCTGGCGGCTGTTCGGGACATGCAGCCGGTATCGTGACAGACTTACAACAATAACAGAGTGCAGGTGTTAGGCATGTTCAAAAGCCAGAAGCACCCTTCCTCCTCAGAGCAGCGGCTGTATGAAGTGATTTACAACTGCGTAGAGAGACACAGTCCTCTAAATTCTTACATTTTTATTCCTTAAGTTGATTATACTGATAAGCATTAGTACAATATAATGCTTCATATATTCAGTCACTGGAAATGTGCAGAGAGACTTTGGGAAGTAGTTGTGTCACCCGAGGTGGAACAGAGGAAAGAATTATGGCACTTGTCCTAGTTGATCACATGGGACTAATCCCTAGTCCTGAGACAGAAAACAAACACTGCAGTGTAGAAACTTTGTGGAAAACTCATGGCCTAGATATGCTAGGCAAGTCAACACAAGGCCGTGTGAGGCAGAATGTCTATCCATTGTCACAACCGAAGGAGGAAACTTTAACAGTTTCCAACTAGTAGAGGACAGAATGTTTTCCAACATCCTACCAAAACACCCTGTGATTGTTACATTCAAGTATCAACCTGAATGGAATGCAGAGTGCCCCTATATCTTGTATATATTCCTGGATGTGTATATGTAGGTGTTTTTGGTTGATAATAATACTTAATCACTAGATGGAACATATTCAATTGTACTGCCAATTGTACTGCCAATGTTGGGATTCCTTCATAAACCCCAAAGGGGCAGGTGAGATAAAAGGATGGATGAGATAGGATCATATTATTTGTCTCTTCCTGAACTAGTTTTGTGACAGTACATAAGTCTTCTACCTACCATTCTAGAATCAGTCTGGAATTTGCTGTCTCAGCTTCCATAATCAAGTAATTATTTAGTTTTGACTTTGTTACTTTCAAGAACAACGTTCGAATGAGCAACACAAGGATGGTTAAAGTGTTCTCTGATTCTAATTTATCTTTTCCATCCAAAGTTTGGAATTATGCCACATAAAGAAATGAGGATGTTAATTACAATATAGGCTAAGTATATATATGAAGCAACAGTCTGGGTTGAAGTATACCTACAGACTAAGAAGAAGCCCATGTGCCTATAAACATAAGTAAAAGTGCAGTGACGGTGACATTCATAGACCTACTTCTGATGCTTCCTTGCTCACTGCTAATGAGTTTGCCAGTGCGGCTTCCTGGATGGATAACTGCAGAAACAGTAGGGAAGAGCTCTGTTTTTGTGTCTGATATAACTATTTCCCTTTTTCTCTCCAACTGAACTCAGCAGTAAGTCAGGTTTGATCCTGAGCAGTCCATCCTTCTAGACTTTAAACTGGCCATCTGCAGCTCAAATACAACAAATTTAAATCCCCAGAATGTTTAAAATGATTTCTCCCTGCACAATATTATCATAGACAATGCAAAACATTTCTACAGAAATTCTCTAGGTGCACATACATTTATATATCTTCATGTCTCAATTTGAAAAAAAAAAATCTTTCAAGGCTCATCAGATAAGACTGCCTGGAGGGTGGATATAGGGGACCTATTCTTCTTCTTTTCCTAAAATAAATTCTCTTTTGGACTTCTAACAAACAATGAGGACATATACAATGACAGGTAGCACCGCTTTTAATAACAGGCAGGTTTCTATAAACCATTAGACTCATTAAATTTAATCAAATAAACAAAATATCTGAATAGATTTACATCCCTAGAAATACAAATAACTGTAACATATTGGTCTCGAAGAAAAGAAGCCTGAACCCGGATGTGATGACTACACTACACTGTAGTCACAAGGGTCCGTGATAGGGAGCTCAAAGGAACTTTGTAGGAAGAAAGGGCTGCGATCCGAGCTTCCCAGGCAAAGGCACAGGAGTGATCTCTGAGAAACATGACAGATTGTCAACTACTCCTCACAAAGTCAACTGGAAAGTCCATAGATAAGTAACGTATAGTAATTAGATTAATAGCAATGTGAATGAGTTTCACTTTCAGAGAGAATTAGCACTATGCTAAGAAGAGGGAATAAAGAGAGTAATTTCTAGCATTCTAGAAACGGGACTTGTTAACTTTGAGAGTCAACGCACCGACAGGAAACGGGAAGAATCAGGCAATGACAGTTTTGGATATACAAGCACAAAGTTTTGAAGAAACAAAGACTTTAAATTCTCAATTTTGACAAACAGCCATTATAGTTGGTTCACAGTCTTACATTCCAATCGTCTTGGAAGGCAGCATCTAATTCATTTTTGGCTGATTACAATATTGTTTAGTAGTGAGATAAGAAAGTACATTTGGCTCAGAGTGATTATAGTGAAAGATCAAAGATGTGGCTGTTTTGGCTCGCAGAATAAGAAAAAAATTCCATTTAATGATTTCATATCTTGCCAAGTACATAATGCCACTGAGAGTTCTATAAAAGAAAATCAGAGACCTAACAAATACTAAATCCAAAAACAATCAAATCTTTTCTCCATGTATTCCAAATTGCAAATGTCTTTGCAAGTATTCACAGTAAGATATGCTGTCAAAGAGGAAAAAAAACTCTTGAACTTCTAAATAATATACTATAAATGTACAATAGTTGAATAGCAAGAACTAAGAGATGGTATACTTTAATAGCTATATTCTGAGATTGTTACATATCTCCTCAAATACCTTGGACATGCTTCATGGAAGAAATATTATGTAATTCTGTACTGCTGAGCTTATATGTTATTTTAAAAGATATCAAGATATTTTAACTATTGAATGAAATATTTATTCAAATATAAATAAACCCTAATAAAATTTCTATGAACCATTTAATTGCTCTATTATGGCTTGTGTCTAGATGTCTCCCCACTCCGCCGGAAGCCTCATAAAGTCATAAGTGGGGCAGTTCTAGTTATGGCTGGAACTGAAGTTTATGACTGTAGCATTAGGGCGTGATTACCGACTAGCCTCGGGGTTGGTCTGGTACCTACTCTACACTGGGAAGTTTACATAGAGCACAGAAGGGTGTTTGCTCCCTGCTGCCTTCTTCATGCCGTGGACCGTTTCTTCTCTGCGGTGCCCCGTCTGCAATGCCACACTGCTCTGGAGCCAGCCGGCTATGAGCTGAAACCTCTACAAAACTGAGCCCAGGCAAACCTTTCCTCCTTTAACTCTGAGTGCCACATATATTTTTCTCAGCAATGAAAGAAAAGTAACTAAGATACATTTCTAAGCCACATACATATAGACAAACTTTATACCAGATTTCAGATTCAATATCACTATATTGTTTTTTTACTAAATTCATGGGAAAACACTGATCTTAATATATCAAAAAAACTAATGGATTTATGTTCATTTCATAGTAGGTTCCTATTTAGTGATTGTTACATTCAAACAACTGACCACTGTTTTCTCAGACATATTTTTACTCAAAAATAAGAAATTTATCATACGTCTAGCCGCAGAAATAGTTTGCCCAAATAGTGAACTTCTTTCAGTTATTCAGTGTTAATGAAGAAAGCCTTTTAGAAAATTAGTAATTGGTTCTATTTCCAGTATCAAAACGAAAGAAATTAGAAACTGAAAAATGAAAAAAGTAAGGTAAAAAGTGAAAAATTTCTCTTGAAATAAAGCTTAGACCTTTGTTTCAGCACAATTTTAGAATGACTGTGTTTTAAATATGTAAACTAGAATCAGATAGTTATGCAACTATAATGGTAAAGAAAATATGATCCCAGCACTCGGGAGGCAGAGACAGGAGGATTGCGGAGTTTGCAGCGGCTTGCCTGGGCACCATAGTGAGCTCAGGGCCAGCCTGAGCTACAAAGCGAGACCCTGTCTCAAAAAAAAAAAAAAAAAAAATTAAATTGAGAGACTGAAATCCACAGAAAG
This sequence comes from Thryonomys swinderianus, assembly GCA_004025085.1. Classification (NCBI taxonomy): domain Eukaryota; kingdom Metazoa; phylum Chordata; class Mammalia; order Rodentia; family Thryonomyidae; genus Thryonomys; species Thryonomys swinderianus. The sequence goes on from PVIC010027117.1 coordinate 17,950, forward strand.
AAATGATTATTTCAGATCCTGCTTTGTTTCTTTACAGCACAAATGTGGGACCAGAAGAATTTAGCTCGGCTTCATGGTAATTTTCTAAGAAGTCAATACAAAGCAAGAATTTGTGTGGAGAAGATATCAAAATAAAAGCCATGGTAGTTTCTTTACAAATTTCTTTCCATTTTAAACCTCATAGTGGAGAAAAACATTTAAAAAATGCCAAAACTTTATGGACCAAGAAAGTAAACTTCCAAAATCAAAAATTGCAGTCATAATTACTATTAAAAGACAATAGGGGGCCAGAGGATTAGCTCAGTGGTTCCGGCACCTGCCTCGCAAGTGCAAGGTTCTGAGTTTGATTCCTGGTAACCACATACAATGCTGGGTGTGGAGACTCACACCCACCAGCAATCAATACCACATACCTCAGTACTGGGTGTGGTGGCTCACGCCTGTAATCCCATCATTTGGGAGGCAGAGACAGGAGGATTGCTGAGTTCGAAGCTTGCCTAGGCTACATAGTGAGCTCAGAGCCAGCCCAAACTACAAAGTGAGACCCTGTCTCAAAAAAAAAAAAAAAAAAAACCAAAAAACAAAAAACAATCAGAACTATAAATGAGTCACAAGATACAACTTAATCTCGCCAAGCCCAAGTTTACTCATATGTAAAAGGGAAACAATATACTAAGAGGCTAATTGTGAGGAATAATAGGATAATATCTAGCTAATACATAAGTGAAAAAGAGGATGCAAAACCATTAATATTATAACTAGTTTCATGACAGTTACTAACAAAAAAAGAAAAAAATTGCAAAGGTTAAATGAGTTGATCAGCTTCACAGATGTGATTATTTCCAACTCATGTATTAAATAATAATTTTCTGTTGTTATTTACTACCTCAAATTCAATTGTTTAGATCTTTCCAATATGTCAGGCAGCAACACTGCTTATTAAGCTAATAACATTCTGAGAGAGATGTGAAATCCTAAGAGAATAAGCTAATCATTTTCCTTATCTGTAGCTGAGATACCTATACAACAGTACTTAGGGAAAAGTTGTTCTGAATATTACAAAATAAAAATGAAAGTTAGCAACTGACCTAGCAATGAGATAAATTTAAACTATCATGATTCCCAAGGAGGCAAAAATAAAAATAGAAATAATAGAAATATCTTTAACATCACAGTACATATACACATAATACACATACTTTTCACACATAAGGAAAAAATGTGTAAAATGACAAGGATGAACAGAAGTGTATACAGGGAAATTATATGGCAACTACAACATATAGGTCTAATTTTAGAATCAAATTTAACACTTCTCAGTAGTCATAATATATTTGACCATCAGTGTATGCATATGCAGCCACTTACTCAACCACTTTTAATGGAGTCATTATTTCCAAGTCAAATCTCATGTACACCAATAAAAAAAAGCATAAACATATAGTGATTTCTAAAGTACCTACATTGATAAAAGAATTTGACTTCAAAAGAAAACATACAAATTTTACTGTTGAATGCCACACAGAAAAATAATTGCCCTATTGCACATAAATTGTATTGGTAAGATATAAATCATAACTGTTAAATTCTATATAGGAAAATAATTCAGACCTAGGAAATTTAAAAACAAGGTAGAGAACAGGTTGCATTACTTAGTGTGTTTAAAAAGTTGTTTTGAAAAAATTGATTATATTTATGACATTTGTTTCAATACCTAAATGAAGTAGATAAATGATTGCAGGCTTACCTGCATCCCATTGACTCCTCTGCTTCGGTCAAACAAAATAATGACAGGGAAATTAGGTTGGTAAATATAACTGACATGAGCTGAAACTATTTTTAAAATGGCAGCATGGAATGTACTGAGTTGAATAATCAGGAGATGATAATAAAATTTTCAGGAGGTGCTCAAAGACAGAATAATGTAGATTGTTCAAGCAGACATTTCTTTACATTCCCAATATGATGAGGACACAGTAGAGAGTTAAGAACTAGGACAGTGATAGGATCTACCTTCGTTTTAACAGAATAACAGAGTCTCCTGAGAATTTACAAACTTCAGAATTGTCACAGTGATGAAAAAGTTCTGAGACGGGCCAGAGAGGGTGGGCATCATTAAAAGTATGGAATATTCAACAAATACCAAGAAAGCCCATGCCTTATTAGTAGAGTTAAACTAACGCTAGGTCAAAGCCTCTTTTAGTTCTATTCCAATAACTAAATCAACAAAATTCAAAATTATCATGTTGAGCCACAGCTAAGTTTAATTCCTACAAGTATAACACATATTATTGTTTTTATAAGGGAAAAATGTGAACAGCTTATGTAGAAAGGGGGTTGGAGCTTGAAGAGAGGGTATGGGATTAAAAAAATAAGAATCAAGAATCAATATTTCATGTATAGGTGCAAATTTTCAATGATGAATGTGATCATTAGTTCTAATTAAAATGTACCAACAAACTCAATAAATTCAGAAAAAATCCAAAGACTGAGCAATGAAACATCATAGTACCAGGTATTCAAACAAAAAATTACCAGGTACACCAACAGTCAGAAAAGACAATTGATAAAAATAGCCAAATGAGGATTGATAATATAATGGATATAACCACTAACAGACATTTTTAACATAATCAATAATGTAAAGAAATAGTTGAACAAAACAAGAAAAGAAATAAAAGAACTACACGAAACTTCTGCATAAAGAAAATACGATATGCAATTTTTTTTTTTTTTTTTTGCTTTTTGAGACAGGGTCTCGCGTTGTAGTTCAGGCTTCCCCTGAGCTCACTATGGTGCCCAGGCAAGCCGCCGCGAACTCAGCAATCCTGTCTCTGCCTCCCGAGTGCTGGGATTACAGGCATGAGCCACCACATTCGGCATTGTGGTATGTGGTGTTGATTGTTGGTTGGGCGTGTCTCCACGCCCAGCATTATATGTGGTTACCGGGGATCGAACTCAGGTCCTTGCGCTTGCGTGGCAGGCGCCAGAACCACTGAGTTAACCTTTCGGCCCAATATGCAAAATTTTTAAAATACATTACATCAGCATACAGTAGATCACACACTGCCCAATTCCCACAAAACAAAACAACTTTTAAGAAGGTCACTACAATTATCCAAAGGGAAAGAAAAGAATGAAGAAATTAAGAAAAACCTCACTGATATACAAAAATAGTCTAGCATAAATATAATTGGAGTCTCAAAATAAAGTGAGAGAAAATACCACCCAAAATTAAACTGAAAGTTTAGTTGAATATCTGTATATTTATGGACACTGAAGACATTAATAGTTTATACTCACCAAATATTATTAAAATTTACTTTTGCTCTATAGACAAAAATGATAACAAAAGCCTCTAATTTTATTAGTTTTTTGAAATGTTCAGTTATATTATGCTTGCTCTATGGTTTATTTTAATTAACATAATAGTGATTACATATAAAATTGTAAATGTTTAATTTCTGAAATGGTCGATTGGTGGCTGGAATCAAACACTGTATTATTTTATCATCTTTAAACTGTTATCTGCTACACATCTCTGATCCATCTCAGAGTCTTACAAGATACTTAAACTTACTCATGAGCTTTCACAAATAAATCCACTATCAGCACAATGGGAGCGACTATGTCCATTAAGATAAATAGAAAGAAGCCTACTTTTGAATGTTTTGTGTAAGGTGAAAAAGTTTGTTTTTATTCACCTGAATAATTTGGCTGTAAATAACTTTTTTGCTGTAGTACAAAGACATCCATACTGTGATTGCTTCATCAATTGCATAATGTCAAATTCCTGTACAGTACTTTGCCCTCAGTACTGCCAAAAATATTAAAATTAAAGAGCAAGAAGTGAATTAAGAAAGGACATTTCCATCTATGTTGGTTGTATTGATCTAGTACTTCTGTGCTTCTTATATTTAAGTCCCAGATTTGAGAAATCACTTTATTGATAATACTAGCTACTTTCTGAAAATCTGCCTCTGAGGGTTTACAAAATGCTTGTACTTGCAGCTAATGTCCTTCGCAATCTCAATTTTCTTTTTAGTTTCAAGCCAAAACAAGTGAAATTAAACATCACAGAAGGACATGCCTGTCACAAGATATGATTAGGCTCTTCAGTATCGCCAGTCTGAATCAGAAGTATCAGAGGAAATGTTTTACTAAAACTTCTGGAAGAATAATGGCTTTAGTTTAGCTAGGAACAGTTGTACACATGGAAGAATTCATTGAAGAATTGTCAGTTTTATGGACAGGGCCAATTTCTTCATTTAAAGAGCCACAGAATATTTTAGTCACACCATAGAAATCTGCAATGACTCTATGCAGCCTGTTAAAATGAAGCTTAGCTTAAGCTCACTATATAAATAAAATGCAAAATAAAGGACAGACTTAGGTGAAAAAGAAGTTATGGCAAACCAACATGGACTATGTGTCTAAGAATGTACCTAGATTTAGTAGAATCGTTTTATGTGTTTTACATGCTTTTTGGCTTGGTGGTCTGGATAGTATCAGCATATATGATAATTAGCTTTATAAAAACTAATAAATCAGATTTCATGAAAAAAAGAGTGTAGGGGAAAGAAAAAGAGAATTGGGATGCATTATGCATATGCACTAATTTACCACAATGAATATAATCACTATGTACTGCAAATATAATAATAAGAATAATAACACAAAGCTTTTGAAAATTTGCATTTATTGGCAATTCTTTTTCTAAATTTATGACGTGCATTATTTCTATTAATACATTATTCTTGTTTCTCTCTACAAGGCTAATACTTTACTCTCTCACTAATGTATTGATTATGGTGGGCTGGGTTTCTACAAATCCTACTTATGAAAATCACATTAGAAAGCCAAGGCCTGTTGATGGGATACCAAAGGGTTTTCCTTTGTCTTCAATAAAAATGAGTCTAATTATTGTATAAAACTTTCTCATACTATTGTTGAGTGGCTGAAGCCGTTCTAACCTGTTCAGTTTCTAGTTTGTTGGGAAAATATGAATTATACTTCGCTATGGAATTTGAGAACAGAATGGCCAAGAAAACTGAAGCTTTATGTCATACGTTCTTCCCACTGAATGGTTGAATTGTATGGCATCTTAGATTCTATATATCCTGTAGCAAGTGGCATCAACTTTCCTTTATAAATGTATTCATCATACAGGAAAATCACATAGTCTCCTGGATAGAGGTGTGCTCAACCTACTGTAATATTCAAAAATGCTTTGAAAGAAAAGTTTAATGGCAACAATAACAAAAAGTATACATTTTATAAATGTGAATGTTTAAGTACATTTTTAAAATGTTACAGAATGTCACTATTTCCCTTCAGCCTCACCTTTTTTCTCTGTCCCCCTCAAGCACCCTTATTAGCTCTTCTGGGATACTGAAGGAGCACACATATTTTATGCCAGTGGCTCACCTTAGGAGCTCTCTAATTAATTATGTATTCTGCCTTTTAGATACCACTTCACTGCTTTGCAAAGCCTGCCAAACTGAAATATCTCTTCTGATTCATAGTGTAAGTTTTCATAATTAATCTCCATGCATATCAGGAAATCAGCCCCACAACCTTCTGGATAGCTTTAGCTGAAATGTCGATTACTTCACTCTCAATGCCAAGTCAATTTTATTCTCTCATCTATTCCATTTGCAAAAGGTACTTACATCCCTGTTCTTGATCCTGCTACTAAACTCAGAGTCAGGCATATGGAGATAATAAATAACTCAAACGAGTTATCCAAACAACCAATTTTCCTAGTCTATAATGCAGACCTGGTCTATCTCCCAAATCAGCTAATTAGGAAGTCAGTGCCCTAGTTTTACTCTTTCTCTGCCCTCATGAAATTCTCCTTCTCTAATTAGATTTTGGCATTGAATACCAATGTGGGTTAACTGAGCTCTCACCTATTTACCATTTGATTTCCTTATCTTTGCTGTATATGAATTCTTGTGTGGCTAACATGAATAGAATTCTTACACTTTTTACTTCCTAAACTTTTCAGTTGTTGAAAGATACTTTCACACTCATTTCCCTATATGAGAGCTACAATTTTCCAGGCCTAACATAGAACAAACAGCACCTCAGCTCTTAATCATGCCATCCTCCTACTGGTGCAACCTAT
>PVIC010027118.1:0-24071 GCA_004025085.1 Thryonomys swinderianus
ATCCATTCATCTACTTCATTTAATGTTAAGCAAATTGTCAAATTACTTGTATAGTTCACTTGCCTCATGTACAATACACGGGTGTTAAAACTCATCTCTTACATTTATTAAAATGAATGTTTTCATGTAAAGACTTTAACATTGGCAAATGAAAAAAATATATTAGTGATACACTATGATTAGTTAATTGAAAGCTTGTAGGTATCTAACATTGTGGGACTTGAGTAAGGGCTTAAGTCTATTATAAAATAAGTCTTCCAATGAAAAAATGAATTTTGAGCTGATGACTACAGAAAAAAATCAGAATTAGCCAGATTGTTGAAGCACAGAAAAAGCAGTAGAAGAAGAAAATACCATATGCTACAAGCGAGATTTGCAAAAGCATGTCTCAGTTTGAAAATTGGAAGCCCTTCTTACATAGTTGGAGCTTAAGTTTCCAGAGACGAGTTTCTGGAAATGGTGATGGAAAATATTTCCCAAGACTAGATCTATTGGTCAGACTTTACATTGTTTTTTTTTTTTTCTGTAAGTATAATATGAATACTTTTAATTTTTATAATATTTATAAATATGTATACTGAACTGTTGAACAGGATTATGAAATGCAAATAAATTACTCTGATCTAGTTGATCTAATTTAGTTGATCTGATCTAGTTGATCAGCTTTACCTTCGCTTGGACATACTACCAGACACACACAATTCAAAGGGCCTGGAATAACGTAGCCCCCCATCTGGAGGTGACTCGGCCTGCAGGCACTTGCATCCGAGGTGGAAACGTCAGGTTAGACGTGTTCGGCAATGAAAGCTTCTTGCTCCGTGGCAGCCAGGGAACGAGGGGCAAGGGAAGATATCGTTACAAAACTTCATCTTTCCGCTCATGTGTCCAGTGCACCTTCCAACCAGGTACAAGCGCTGAACAAAGGACTTTTTTTTTTTTGCTTTTTGGAGACAGGGTCTTGCTTTGTAGTTCAGGCTGGCCCTGAGCTCTCTATGTAGCCCAGGCAAGCCTCCAACTCAGCAATCCTCCCGTCTCTGCCTCCCGAGTGCTGGGATTACAGGCGTGAGCCACCACGCCCAGCATTATATGTGGTAACCGAGGATCGAACTCAGGTCCTTACGCTTGCGAGGCAGGCGCCGGAACCACTGAGCTAACCCTCCGGCCCAGAACAAAGGACTTTTAGGAGAGATTTTAGATCTAAACATATAAAAGCAAAGCTGGTGTTCACAGCATGAAAGAAAGCACTTTCCAGAGAGAAATTTGAGCAGATAAATATTTAAGTGATAGAGAAAAATGTTTATATATGAAATGTTAACATCCAGAAAACATCCAGAGAAAATAGCATGAGGTTAACACACTAAGATTACCAAGGTCATAAATAACAATTAAGTGTGCAATACTGGAAAGGAAATTGTTACTTCAACTTGAGAAAGACAAAAATGCAGCAAGGATGAGAAAGAATGTGCATATATGTTTGGGTGAATACAGAGCACAGAAATTGGTTAAATTCTATCTTTTCTTTCAAGTTGAGAAAAAGAATTACCAGAAAGTCATGGGCACAGAGAGATGGCACAGGGGAGGCCTCAGCAACGGAAATGTCTGGGAATAGATTTTCTGAGCTAATCAAAGACTATTAACCAGATACAGGAGAGCACTTTGCTGCCCATCCCCCAAGCAGGCTGTTATCAGTGTCATGTGTAAAGAGTCAACTCTACAATTGGCTTGTTATAAGATGTAAGTCTGACCAAAGTCTGTAGGACTCATAAGGGCATTGTAGTGGCACAAACGTTAAAACTGTTGCTCACATCGAGGGCCATAACAGAGGCCTGAGAAATGGGCCATGGCACGGTGGGGCTCTGGTGGGACACACAGCAAAGGTCGGAGGGACTCTTCCCCTAATACCGTTCCCGAAGCAAAACCTTCCTCCCTGAAAAGACAGGTGAATGCTTAACCACACTCTGTGTCTGGCTTGTTCCATTCCTAATGCAACAATATTTTACCCTAGATCTTACCACCTGGCCTGCATCAGCAACTTATCTCTAGCAACTGCACTAGCCCCCACCTCATCTGATGATTGATTATGTCACAGAAACTAGCATCACTTCCAGCTAGGGTCTTTGCTGTTTGCTCAGTTTGTATTTGAAAAATTAAATTAGTAAAAGTCATAGTTTGACCTCAGAAATGGGAACCATATAGACTTCAGGAACATATATATGCATACATATATATATATATATATATATATATATATATATATATGTGTGTGTGTGTGTATACATATATATATGTGTGTGTATATATACATATATATATAATCATACAAATACTTTGATTAAAAGAATAAAGTTATATATGATGTGTTAAAATAGGTTGGATGCTGCATAATTGTTCATAAACATATGTTCATTTACCATCATCATTTTGATACTGACTAGCATCAATGTTTTTATTCAAAAGCAAATACCCCTGTTCCAAATATGCATGAGACATTCACTCTGTCCATTCACTTTGAAGCCCCACATTTCATGGGCCATTTCTCTGGCCTCTGTTGTGGCTCTTGATGTGAGGAACAGTTTTAACCCTTGTGCCACCATAATGCCCCTATCAGTCATACAGGCTTCCGTCATTCCTACCCTGCAGAATTTGAATTTATTGAAATTTGTGAAGAGATTACCAAAGGGAAATTAATTTGTTTGATTTCAGAATATTTATATATAGAGAAAAAAAGAAGATGCACTTTTTCTAAGAGGAAATTAAATGCATTCACACAAAATGTTACTTAACATTTCTCTGGTGTTTAATTATCATAGTTTGGAGTAGTTGGGGATTACCTCCGGCTGCATGCAATAGAGAGACGTGCAGAAGCATCTCTTTACACAGGCGATCCCCAGAGGCACATGTCATAGAAATGCAGCCAAAGCTGAAGGTATTATCACCATTTCAGTTGTGTTCTACTTCTGTGCTTTACTGCCTTTAATAAGTGGCTTTGGTTGTCAGTAACCTATGTCCCCAAGTTGTGCTCCAAATATGACTACATGTTTGCAGTCCATGAAAAAATAGTTGTGATGATAAATATGTAAAAAAAGGAAAGAAATTGTTTTTATCAAGAAAACATACCCCAGAGATACCCAGGAATAACTCACTATCACAAAATCTGTCTCGTGAGCGAAGTTGCAAAGATGTTTGAGATATAGTTTTTCAATTGGGTACATTATTACCTTAAAAAGTGGGGATACAGATGAGACTAGCTACTGAATAATTAAAAATATGGTAGGCACAATAAATATTCATATTTTTTGAATTTACACTAATACTAAGGAAAGAAGTACATTGTGTTATATGTAATCACTTAGTACAAATCTAAGTATTTTCTAACTATGAAGCAGTTGTTTTTCAATGTGGAATAATAAGTACATCATTATACTATATACTGTTTAAAATTATAATCATTTGAAGAAAGTTTTATTTTCATAAAATGAAATTCAGATTTATGTGCCTGCCATATTTGAAGCTTCCAATTTTAGGGCTTAGAATTTCTGCAAATACTGTCGCCTCATATTGCCTGCCTCTGAATGCACATTTTTGGAATTTTTATGTAATTGCTTTCAGTGTTAACATGCAAAATATAAATGTTCTTTCTGTTCCCCCCAAATATTTTAGAGATAAGTATGGCGCTGTAATTGAAGCAATTGCTGTGCACTGCCATTAAACAAATGTTTACAGTCAACAATAGTCAGGTTCTTTTAGTAAATATTGGTAGTTTTCGATTACTAGAGACAGATGGTTGATATATAAATTTCTTTTCCAGCCTGCCACCAAGGAGCAAGTTCTAATGGAAGTAGTATTCAGAGTAGATTCTGACAAATATAGAAATATTGCTAACCAACCGTGTACAAAAACAATCACATGCATCATTTCCAAACAATGGTGTTTATTTTCTTTTAAGAATTCCTGGAAATATGGGCCGGAGGGTTAGCTCAGTGGTTCCGGCGCCTGCCTCGCGAGAGCAAGGACCTGAGTTCGATCCCCCCGTTACCACATATAATGCTGGGCGTGGAGACTCACGCCCACCAACAATCAACACCGCATACCACAGTGCCGGGCGTGGTGGCTCACGCCTGTAATCCCAGCACTCAGGAGGTAGAGACGGGAGGATTGCTGGGTTCACGGTGGCTTGCCTGGGCACCACAGTGAGCTCAGGGCCAGCCTGAACTACAAGGCGAGACCCTGTCTCCAAAAAAAAAAAGAATTCCTGGAAACATCTTGAAATGTTGAGTCTATCTAAACCAAATAAAAGATTAAACTTACGGTAGGATCAGGCACTTGGCAAGCAGTGTCTTGAATTAAGGAAAAGCTGAGAGAAGAAGGTGGAAGAGAGAGGAATATGTAATTGTATGTGTGCATGTAGGTATTGTTTGATATACATAACTCTACAAGGCACCACATATACTGAAAATCACTTATTTCCTCCATAATAAACAATGTAATGTTTATAATATTAATTACAAACTTTCTGCTATGTGTTTACTTAATGATATGTAAAGAACTCTTGTAAGAGCTCTCCACAATTCCTGAACAAATGCTAATTAAGAATTGATCACTTCAAACACTAATCAATCATTTCTGAATTGTGTATTAACAATTAGATACCAACAGTTGTAATGAAGCAACCCTTGAGGGTAAGACAAATTTAGCTTAAATGAACACACATGTATATACACAATGCCGTATATAGAAGGTACTTTAATCTCAAACACAGTTGGTATATACATGGAGTTTGATATGGCCAGTGAACTACACAGTCTCTTGGGACTGGGCAGAGGGCATTCCTAATGCTTAGAAGGTAATAGCAGGTCAAGTAAATTAAAGGTTGCTGGGACATTAAAACAGTAAGCAAAAGAAGACTCCAATAAGAAATTTTGTCTAAGTGATCAGTAAGCATCTTAATGTGTCACTGGATCTCTAAGAACCATGTCATTCCTTGGGCTGAAAGATTTTAGATTCTGTTTACTACTGGAAAGCTAACGTGCACAAATTGACTATTAGATACCTTCCTACTGCTCTTTAAAACTCCATAGGGCTTTCAGTGATATTTCACACTGCAATGTTATGATTTTGCCTTGTGGCTATTTTCATATTTCTTGTGATTTATGGGATTCCAATGTGTTACTGTACTTTAGAAAATATTGAAAGTACATCGAACCATATGTGTGTTTAAAGATCATTATTTTATACTTTAGATGGTGAAGTCAATACCATACTTTATATCTATACTTGAATGTTAAAATGTTCCCAAATGGAGCTCACTATCATAGTAAATTTAAACTTGGGAGTAGCAGTGTTTAAATGTACTACAGACCTCAAAATTAAAAAAAAAAGCAATATAAAAATTTTACATGAACATTTCAGTTGTTTCACCGTATGCATCCCCAATAAAAATATAATTGGCTGCCTAGACAATTACTTACGGTGTGTCACAAACTGATACTATAAAAACTATTTTCACTTGGTTAAAAGCATGCTACATGTTGAATTGTAATTTTCACTGACAGTGAGAAATAAACATTTTATAACAATTATATTTCCATTAAAATTTCAAATGACAACATTTAGCACAGTTGAATCTGATTATTATACTTATAGTCCACAAAGAGCTGACATTAGGGTTGAGATAGTAAAAACAAAAATACTTAACAAATTTTAGTATTGTGAATATATTTTAAACTGTCATAATTAAAGGAATGCAGTTTTGTATTTTGTAAAATATCATTTAATTGTCAAAATAATAGCTTTTACCACAATCATGAAGGCAAAAACATTTTTAAATCTTTAACTCAAAGTCTTCTGTTTCCATCAAAAGTAATGAGCTCTCCCTTGGGTATATTTTTTAAAACTTTGGAGTTTCGTTTATCTGACGTCTCAGGTTTAGCCTTGTTAGTTGACTATTTGAAACTCTCTCAACTGATACCAACTCAATTCAAGGTGATAGTAAAGCTCTTTACTGTTGTTAATTTGCAATTACTTATTTTAGACATTGACTTTGTTTTCCAGCAGTATAAACATTGTTCTAAGACTGTCACGGAGGAACCTGTTCAAATGGAAACCATGAGTAAGAAGTGGATCTGAAATCAGTAGTCCCTTCCCCACAAATTGAATCACTGTATCTTTCTATTTAAATGGCTCAATAGTTTGTCCTTCATGAATCTTGTTTCTGTTAATGAAAAAGCATTATTCCTCACACTTGTTAAAATGGTAAGGTAGCCTTTTCCAGGACATCACAATAGAGACTACTGTAATTGGTTTACAGAATAAGAGAGACAGAGAAACTTAACTCCAATACAGCAAAGAAAACTGTGTGTAGATTTAGGATATGGGTGAGAAGAGAGTGAGTAGGAATAAGCATTAGTGGATAAAAGCTTCCTGAAAGGAAATCCCAAAGATTGGAGGGATTTAACAAACATAAGATTTTTGTAGGAAGCAGACCGGAATGATCACATATCAGCCACAGGATTGGTGAAAGATGAAGTTTTTGATCAGATATGCTTGGAGCCTCTGACTGAACTGACCCCAATCAGTTCAATTTTAGAAATATTAGATTTTGGGGGGACGTGCTCAAGGCATGTCATTGCTGTCATTGCTGAAGGCTGTCACCGGCCTTAGTGGCATTTGACTAAAGCTTGGCCAAGGAAAGAAACTTCCCATAACCCAGAAATTGCATTGGTTACTTGGCTTCAAAGATGTATTTGAATATTTTTTTAATGTCTAGATACTATTAATTTGAAAAAATCTGCTTAATCCACTAATTGTTAAGTTTTTTAACCAAAGCAAGTATTGAGACATATGGTGGAATTATTCTCCACATTTGAGTTCATATATTTTTTAGTTTCTGGATATGAATACAAGTTTCTTCTTGAGCCAATGTGTTTAAAACTTTAATGTACACTTAATGAAACTGATGTAGATGTTGGAAAGTCTGATACCCGGGACCTACCCCACACTTCGAGTCTAAATCCAGATTTTAATAAAACTATAGATAATTTATATGTACATGAGTGTTTGAAAATACTAGTCTATAATGTCATTTTAGCTATATAATCAGACATTACAAGCAGATATCCAGTACTACCTCTGTCCTGTATTGATTTCTGAAAGCAGTTTCCTCAGGAACACTAGCTTTAACTTCTTTTAAGCAGTGAAACATTGTTTATGATATAAAAATTGAAAGAATTATGTTTACTGTTATAATAAAATAAATTTCAATAAAATTGATTCCCAGTTTCAATGTGCATAATTTCATAGTTCTGCACTGTAGTTAAGTGCAATCATAATTTACATGGACTTATAATTACAAACACACTTTGAGTAGCCACTCATACCTTTTAGAAAGGAGGCAGTTATTCTAAGTTCCTTCCTTTGAATGGGGAAGTATTTTTAGAAGAGCCCAAAAGCACAGAAAAAAAAAATGGCCTAACATTAGACTCTTCTCAGCACAGAAGATAATCAATAGAATTAAAAGACACCCCACAGAATAATAGAAAATATTTTCAGACTATACTACAAACAAAACATTAACATAATATATAAAAACTCAAAATACTAAAAGCAAATAATTGGTAATATGGTTAAAAATATGAGCAATATACTTAAATGATATTTCTCAAAATAAGACCTAAGAATGATTAAGGGACAGAGGAAAAATCCTCATATCATCAACGTTCAGAGAAATACAAGTCAAAGTATTGATATAGTATCTTTTTCTCTCTATGAAAAGACTGTCATAATCCATTTGAAAACTAAAGTTATTAGTTCATACAATTATATTAATTTCATATATTTAACAGAAGCTGATAACAATAAGCCAAACGAGATAGAATCTTACTGTCAAGAAATTCATTTATTAATTTTTGAATGTAAATAATAACCATAAAGTTGCAATACAGAGCAAGATGTTGGTCAAAAAATAAAGTACGTTAATACATATACAAGGAACATGTTTAGAGATGTGAGACAACCAGACATCCTGCATAAAATTATTCTGTTGGCCGGACATGGTAGCTCATGCTTGTAATCCCAGCACTCGGGAGGCAGAGACAGGAGGATTACTGAGTTTGAGCCTTGCCTGGGCTGCATAGTGAGCTCAGGGCCAGCCTGAGCTACAAAGTGAGACCCTGTTTCAAAAAAAAAAAATATATATATATATACATATATATATATATATATATATATATATATATATACTGTCATTCAAATACAATAGGAGTCATATTACCCTATGTGCTATCCAAGGAATATATTAAGAGATTAAGCTTTAAAGAAGCGAATGTTTGAGGAATAGATCATATTTTGCTTCATTTCAGATGCTAAGTGATTGTCACATATAAAAGATCTATACTTACTCCTTACCTTCTCTCCTTCAGGCAGAAGCCCCATCTGCCTGCATTTTAAAATGTAACATCTCTGTTTCTACTCTTTTGCCATCAAAAAGCCTGTGTCATTTAATAGAGAATGAACATTTCTCTCAAAAAGGATTTTAGTACAATATCTTTCTACTAGAATGGAACTCTAGCTACAGGCCTCTGTATTCGCTTTGTGAGACCTTCACTGGAGAGGAGGGTGGACTCCAAGGTCTTTGGGAGCGGGTTGTGGTACCCTAACTAATCCAACTCCAATTCCTACGACTGTGCCAAGATATGTTGTAACACTGTTTAAAGAACCCAAAAGAAGAGATGAATTGTAGGACATGTCTTCTTTCCATCATAATTTGTCAAAGCAGCCATGATACAGCTGGGAACAGAAAGTTCTAACTAAAATATTGTGGGCTGTGATTTCTGCCTGGATATTTTCAGTTATGTGACACCAAGCAAAATATCTAGTTTCTGTGTGTCATATTTTTTTTCTTTTGAAAGTGATGGGCAGTCATGCCTGCTACACAGGGCTGTTCTGAAGGTTTTTTACTAGACTGTGTAGTTTATTTAGCTAAAAGTTTAATATCATAGACAGAAAAAAGTTATATATTTATCTATTACCAACAATTTTGAAAAAGATTGGATTAAACCAACTTACTTAAAAAAATAGAATTTGTAATTAAATAGTTTTGCAGTATTGTCAGGAAAATTTCTATAGACCAGGCTACCAGTTGTGGTGGAATGGCAAAGTGTTTCATCAGAGTTACAATATAATCATTTATAAAATGGAAAATAAACATTCTACGATCTTTTTAAAAAGATTAATAATGTTTGTGAAGAACATGACCAGAGACTATGCACAATAGATACAAAGCAATGTTAGTTATCAGAAATCTGATAGGAAAGTAATTTTAATCTTTAGTCATTCAAAGGAAATGATTTGTGAGACAGAATGAAGTTTACCACATCCTACAAAGTGAGACCCTGTCAAGGATGCAAAAATGTTGATACACACTCCAAAGATACATTGTAAAGTTATCCAACCCAGGCCTTTATGTGCTCCTTTTATTCCTATTCACTGGCAAATAAGTCAAAGGTAGGCTGTTTAGTTTGTAAACTGAGTCATATTTATGGCCAAAAAAAATACCAAATTGACAGACCTCATAATATTTTAAGTAATACACGTTTGTGTTTCCCCCAAACTACTCACTCTACACACTAATCTATATCCTCTGTAAAAAAAAAAAAAAAAAAAAAAAAAAAAAAAAAAAAAAAAAAAAAAAAAAAAAAAAAAAAAAAAAAAAAAAAAAAAAAAAAAAAAAAAAAAAAAAAAAAAAAAAAAAAAAAAAAAAAAAAAAAAAAAGACTTAAGGACAAGGTTATGAAAAAGTAAAAACAAAATTAAATTACATTTAAAAAATAGAGGAGCAATGAGCAGGCTGGTTCGTGATTCATGCCTCCATGGCCACACATATCCCTGAAGAGGTGACATGGGAACTTGAAATATATTAATTAACATACCAGGTACTACCGGAGAGTCAAATTTCTAATTGTCTTTCATCTTTTCTCTGTCAGGGAGACTGTGGAAGAGTAAAAGCAAAAGTGACTTGTAGCACTAACCTTGAACATATATAAATAACTGGCAAGGAAGATTTATTGCTAAAATAAATCCTAATATGAATAAATGAACTCTGTGCTTTAATTGCTTAAGGTTCAGTCTCACTGACTACACTGGTGAAGTTCAAACTAAGATGTGTGAATAATGAACAAGCCCATGGAGGGTCATTTAAAAACTCTTCACCAGATTACTTAAGTAAAAAAAAAAAAATCATGTCAAATTTATGGTTGAGGTTACCTATAAGGGTCTTTTAAAAGTGTACTTCTGAAAATGAAACTGTAATACTCTAAAGGGGATGTATGCAAATGGCATTATCTACTTTCTAATTTAGATTTATATATAAACATTTAAAAATAATGTTGCTAATGTTGCATTGAAAGTTGTGGAAATTAATTTGACATATATTGCATAAGATGAAGTAAAATTGAAGGATATGAAAATGTATCAGATAAAATACAAAAGTATTTTTAGGAGATTAATTGCAAATTGAATTCACTGCACTAACTACACGTGATTAATACATACCTAATATTGGAACAAACATTGATACTGAAAAGATCAGGAAACGCACAGATCTGTTAAAGAAGAGAGTGCTCATGTTTTCAAGAAACATACAAAATTTTAGGGAGAGGGAAATACAACCAATTCTATTACTGTTTGGTTATTAGTTGGTTCTTTTTATGACTAAAAATAGAAGGTAGACTTTTGTATTTCAGAACTGAAATGAATGTCCTAACAGTGAGTATCTGTTGTTCATTATAAAAAAATTGGGATCTTTTAATTATATGTGAGGGGAGAGTCAGACTGAGATACGCAAAAGCAAGTATAACTGGGTAGTTTAGCTCTTTATTATTTTTAATTAGGACAATGATACATCTCATTTGTGTGCTCTAAAATATATTTAATATTCTTTATAATAAAATCCTCATAATAATGGAAAATAAACATTTAAAAAGGGAAATAAACCAGTGTGATTCTAGTTCAATAAATTTTTATTATTATTTTGAAGAGATAAATACATCTGACTATTTGATAATTAATTTACATTGGAACAAAATCCATTGCCTATTGAAACAAGTTACAATGTATATTTTACATGATACTGATTGGACAGCCCCAAATATTTTTTCTCTGTAGAATATATTCTAATTTCTTTTGTACATTCTTCCTATAAAGCTATCACCTGAGAAAACCTGCTATAGAAAAGAGTTCACAATCATAGAAAAGATATAGGGTTACTATAAGGCTCTGCATAGAAAATTTGAGTTTTAAGTATTTTCAGTTTTATAACAATGGTCTCTAAAAAGTCAATCCACAGTAGCCATGAGTTACATAAAACGCAGTTTGGGGTGGAACAAGGATTTACTCAACTTCTACTTATAAATAATTGTACTCTAATGAAAAAAGATATATTCATTCCAGCCTTTAACTTAGAGAGTCTTTCTGACTTGCTGTCAGTGTCATTTACTAAGTCCTATAAATGAGATTTCTGTGAAAACGCAGTTTATCAGAGTCTTAGTCTCATCACTGGGACAAAATATACAACATTCACAGTTAAAGGAGGAAAAATTTATCTAGCTCACCATTTGTAGAGGATTCAGTACATAGCTGGCTGGCTCCAAGTCAGGGCCGCATGGAAGAGAGGCATGGCAGAAGAAAGAGTTCAGGTCCAGGCAGGCTGGAGCATTTCCCTTTTATCCCATTCCTTCCCTTTTATCCTCTCTGGGACACAGCCCTATTGGTTGTTGCCACTCACATGATTGTGCTCAACCAATCAGTGTACTCATTTGATTATCACACCCCCTTAAACTAAAGTCACATATCCTAATCCAGCCACCTCCAGAGAGGCCCATCTACAAACACATGAGGCTTCAAGGAGCTGTCTAGACATAGGCCAAGTGAGGAGAGTTTGAAGATACTACCACCAACACATGTGTTCACAATGTACTGTTAATTGCTAAAAGAGCTCTGGGAAGCTACAGTTGTAGAATATTTACATAATTAAATGATCATGTTACAAACCTTTTCACCTGTTTAAACTCTATTACCAGTATAGTATTACCACCTGGATGGTGAGTTCTTCTCTCAATCCAGAAATAATTACAAGGTAGAGAATCAAAAGAGGACTGACCAAAAATATTTATTGTAGAGCCAAAGGAGAAAGCAGCATTTGTTGTAAAGGAGAAGGAAATAGCCTCCAGAGCAATGAGCCTGGGTGGGAGCCTGGAAAGAGTTACTAAGGGGACTCTTTTGTTTAGGAGGTTTTTTTGCTCAAAAATGACTATCTTTCAGCCAAGTTGAGATCAACCTGTGAGTTCATAATTGGAAAAGTTTGACATAGGAAGGGTGTCACAGGAGCTAGAACTACGAAGTGACATACTGTTACAAGCAGCGTTAACAGCAACTTTAAACAGCCAATTTAATGAGACTTGTGTTTACTGAGCTTCCAGGTGTCCTGCCTTGCTCAGGTGCACATCCTTCACTAACTCCTTCTGAACTGCCTCTGGGCTCCGCCTTCTGGGGAGGCCTATTTGGTCTACGGACCTCTGTTGGTCACAATACTTGCCACTGCCCCTCTCCCCTCATGGGCCACTGTTATACTGAATAGTCTTTCCCTCCCACCAGGCCTCACTACTTGATGGTAACTATTGAGAGCATCTCCATACGCTGGGGAAGTGACATCCAAACCTTGAAAAACAGGTTGTAATTCCAACCACACCACCTCCAAGGACCTGTAGTTCTTTCTCTACCAGGTTCTTGTTATGGCCTTGCTTCAACAGGAAATTTAGAAATTATTTTTCTTCCTTGTTTAAAATGCCTGAAATATGAGTCAGTTGAATCTATAAGGCATTTTTGAAAAACATATAACTACAGAACTATCACAGATGAACACTTTATTTCCATTGTTAATAAAAATAGATTATTTGCCCCCTCTCAACACACACTCTTGAGAATTGAATGCAAGGACTTTGCACCGAGTGTATCTCCATCCAGTTTGTTTTGGTGTTATTGTTGTTGTTGTTCATTTAATTATTTATTTTTAAATTTTGAGACAAGGTCTCTGAAGTAGCAAATAATGCAGGATAGATGCCAGCTTGCCTTTCTCCTGCTCCAACTTCCCACTCTTGGCATTACGGGAAAGTAGCACAGTGCCAGTTGATCTTTCTTACTTCAAAGCTGAATATTTTGTTCCCATTAATGGCTACTGTTTCCAGCTATGAGAGTCAATTAAAGCAGAAAAGATAGACTATTTGGCCAAAAGCGATTTCATGTCATTCTTTATCTCGACTAGTTTGAACCTCAGGTTGATCTGTGATTCACTTCGGAAGTAGAATAGAATAGCCAAGACAACACTGAGGCAGAGGAAGAAAGCTGGAAACATGAAAAGCCCAGGTTACTAGTTACACAGTAGAGCTAGTAGAAAAGAGTAGTAGACACCAAAATGATCCCATGTGGGCATCAGATCAGATGGCTAGTCTGCTCATTGATGGGAAAGCTGAAAATATTCACTAAGGAAAGATAGTTTCTTTGTTCTCTTTATTATTTTTGAAACAATAAAAAATATTTTCCTTTTCCTTAAAGGCACATTTCTTCCTTGTTTAAATAAAATTTTACATAGTTTTAAAAGAAATCTTATGATTTAATATAATGAATCGGGCTTTTTGTGTACTTATGTCAATAAGTATTTGTAAATTACAGCATAAATACTGTTTATTATATTTTAATGTTTCTGTTTTCTTTATTTGCATATTTTAAATGTCTGGTTTATATTAGTTTAGTCAAAAACTAATATTAGTGAAAATTATGCACATATTTAGAAAACACAGTCATAAAGTAAATGTGTGGAGACAACTCATTTTAATCATTAATCTGACCATGTTTTTACATAGAGTATCTATTGAAAACTGTATGCTCAGTCTTGTGAGTACTAGCAAGATATTTTAGTTGTCATTAAAATATAACTTCTCTTACTGACTGACTAGAATGGAAACACTTATGGCTAGCATTGCAAAATTATCCTTATCTCCCCTGTTCTAAGCAGGAAAAATATCATGCATAATAGGCTACACTAGGAAATAAATTATTTACTTGAATATAAAGATACAAAATAGCAATTCTTCTTAAAAATCTTTGAATTGCACTGGATTTCCATAAATCCCAGGGACTTTTTTCATAGTTAATTCTGAATTTTAACCATATGCCTGTTGAATTAAAACGTTCATCCTTCAGAACAAAATGTAATCATTCATTCACCATTAATATTGGTGTCTATGACTCTTTGTAGTAGGCAAGAGGAATTTACATGTATCTGATGCATACCTAAGCACATTAACTCAATATTTTAGCAACAAGTACTCAAGCCTTTTTGCAATAGAAAATATTTCAATGCAATAGGCATAACTAGGATAATGTGATATTGTCTTAGAATTTAGGAATAAATAACTTGATTAGGCAACCAGAATCAGTGCAGGATGTATTGAGTAGCAAATGGATAAATTGATAGGTAAATTATACGTAAAAATGAAGAACTCAGCCAGGGATTTAGCTCAAGTGGTACCACTACCTACCTTGGAAGCACAAGGGCCTGAGTTTGATCCCTGATACTGAAAAAAAAAAAAAAGAACTTCTATATGTCGTTTGATGGTTAGTGGAGACTGTGTTAGAATTGCATCTAAAGAGAGTGTGAGTTTGGCAAGAGAAACAAATAAAAAGGAAAGATGAACAGCATAAAATAGAGTAGATCAGACCCTGCCCTTTATCAGCATTTAATAAATATTTATTTCACTGAGTCAAAATAAATATTCTTACCAGGTTTTTTTTTTTTTTAAGCTAAGGGGGAGATTTTGGACTAGAAAGCAAAGACAGATGTGGACTCCTAAAAATAGTATAATTTTATGCCAAGATTTAGGTTTCAAAATAGAGCATTTCAAAGTAGTTCAAAAGAATTGTGAGATTTTAGCTCATAAAGTCAATGTACTGTTAGAGCTTAAGTCCAAAGATATTCAAAATTTAGAAGAAAACACCAAGGTGTGAAGGTTTATAACATGAACATGAGATAATTTGTTTGCGTAGACCCTGAAGGCTTAGTTCATCTATTTATTCATTCTATTTTTCTCTGTTGTTTAAATTATGTAATTTCAATTATCCTTTTTTGTACACCACCAGTTCATTCCCCTACTTATTCTGTTTTGCTGTGAACAACAATCATATTTTTAGATAGTCAATTTTTGTTCTTATTTCTTTTAGTTTTAAAATATCCTCTCTTTTAATCTCCATATCTTGTATTTATTTGATAGGGTCAACTTGTATTTATGTTCAAAATTTTTATCGTGGCTATTTTAAAATTTGCATGAGACAACTCTAACATCTCTGCTATTTAATATTGTCATTCTGTAAATTTGTTGTCAGATCCTCCAGGTCTTTGGTATAAGAAATATTGGTTAAAATGTGGATATTTTCATATTATGCCAAAGATTTTAGATTTTACATGATTTTTTTTTAGTATCTCTCTCTGACATCATTATTGTACAACAGGAAATGGGACATGATCTCACTGGCACGAGTGGAGAATCTAACTTTCCCTTGACAATGGAGAAGAGGGTCGCCTTTGGGGAGGATGGATGTTTACGCTTCTTTGTGGTTTCCACTGACACCACAGTGTGTTGCTTTCTACATTACTAGAATGTGATAAACTTTCTTGTTACATATTTGCCAATTTTTACACTGTCTCAACGTGGATGGAAAGAGGTGTTTTGCTTCTGCAGCAGCAATGTGGAAATTCACGTTCCAGTGTGCTGACCATGGATACCACAGAAGGAAGATACTTTGAATTTGAGGGATGAAAATTTTAGATCCTATTGTGCTTCTCTAACAGCGTCCTGGGAAATATTTGCCTTATATCTGCCCAGAAATTCTAGTTTCCCCATTAAGGTTTGCTAATATAGGTAACTGAAACATTTCAGAATTGTTTTAGTTTTCCCATAAATTTTGGCAAGCACACTGCATTTATTTGCCAAAAGGACTTTCTCTTCTAAGTTGTGCTTTGTCTGGTTCTTAAAATAGAGAAAAAAAAAACTTCGTCTTGAGTCTGTTTAATATTCATACCTACTGGCATTTAGGGGCACAGAACAGGCCCTGGAAGACGTAGTTCATAGTTTGGTCTCCTTAGATTTTTCTTCAGAACCTAATTGTTCACAGAAAACTCCTCAGTTTTGCAGAAATTACAAGTATTTTGGCATGTGTTTGTTTTGTTTTAGCCAGAAGGTTTCGAAGTAGCCAATCCAAGAGCAATATTCACTTCTCCTTGCTCTTGATTGGCTGTTGCACTGTAACTCACCTGTAACACATGGACCAGCATTTCCCTCGCAACAGGTTGCTGTACCACATGGGTCACCAAGACCCTAAGATGTGAAAGATGCCGCCAAAACACCCTGCACTTTCTAAGGATTCTGGCAGAGAACCTAAGCATGAGTTTAAAACATTTCAAGAGGAAAGTGATCTGTTCAATTTGCTTTGGGAACTAAAATATTATGCCGCACTAGTATAACACCTATTTATAAGCATTTTTATGAACATATATGAAATTCAGTTTTTGACAGTTCATAGAGGCTCTAGGAATATAACCTGTTGGATTTAGGCATCCCACTGTATTAGGTTCTCGAGTTTCAAGTCCAAAATATGGAAATCAAAAGAAAATTAAAGATCACAGATATGTAAATACCATATCTTTTCTCTGGCATGATAATCTGTGGATGTAAATGAGTTCTACAACGTATAATAGATATTGTAAAATAGGAAATATTCAAAGGGAATGTGGTGGGGGAACATAATGAGGGGAAATAATAAATATGATTTGGAAAGAAAAAGAAATAGCATGTATATAGGGGGTGGGAATGTATATGGAGAGAATGAGAATGAACTCGTGTCATATACTGGTACAAATTCCTCAATGTTGAGTGTGATTGTGAGCCGTATATAAAATGTACCAATAAAGAATTCAATTAAAAAACAATTTATTATAAAAGAAAACTGAAGAAAAAAATCTTTCTGTCACTTTTGTAACCTGAGATACCAAATGATTTGCTTTTCTCTTTCCAGTAGTCTTCTTATACTTGCTCTAAGTGTCATATCTATATATATAATATGTGCTTGGTAGTTACATCTGAATTCTGTATCTAATAAATTTCTTTATTAAACTTATAATTTTGAATCTGAAAACAGTCACGTTTATATCTTGAAGTAGTTAAATGTAATGTCTTTGTAGCTTTTCCTTTTACCTAAATGGAAATATTTAAAATTTTTTCATATTTGTACATTTATTGATTCTATAAGTGAAAATAGGTAACTATTTTATTTACATAGAACCCATAGAATAACTATATTGTATACATATTGCATGTCTTGAATATTTTGATTTTTTTTCAGTTTCTTAATTAGTAACCAGGCTTAGAGATCAAGGACAAAAAGAAGACTACAAAATTATATCCTAAATAAAAAAACTGTCAGTTATAAATGCTTGTACAATGCTGGTGAGATTTCCATATATTTTTGCCACAAAGCACTCATTGAATTTTATAGTTTTTGAGGAATTATAGTAGACTTATATTAAAACTTGGTTCATGGACTAGAGATTTAGCTCAGTGATTCCGCTGCCTGCCTAGCAAGAGTAAGGTCCCTGGTTCGATCCCAGTAACTACGTACAATGATATGATATTTTGTGTGATGACTCAAACCCACCAGCATCAGTACCACACCCCACAATGCTGGGCATGGTAGCTCACGCCTGTAATCCCAGCACTCGGGAGGCAGAGGCAGGAGGATTGCTGAGTTCCAGGCTTGCCTGGGCTACATAGTGAGCTCAGAGCCAGCCTGAACTACAAAGCGAGACCCTGTCACGAAAAAAAAAAAAAAATTGGTTCAATGGAAACTTTTCCTGAAAAAGAAAAAAGTAAGGAAAATGAAGTAAAGAAGAGAAGGGGGAAAACAGTAACTTCTTTTCCTGAATGTTTGTTTGCTATGCTTACAAGTCAGATCAAATCTCAGACAAAGTCAGGCTAGACAATTACACTTCCACTGTCTAGTGCAGGTAGATCTTTAGGGATGGATACTAACATTACTCAAAATATACCTTATAGAAAAGGGTATAATTAAGTTGGTGTTTTACTTATTTAATTAGGAACTGTATCCAAAGTTATAGTTCAACATTTTTAGTAATTTTAAAAATACAAATTCTAATAATTATCTTCTCTTAATTGACAGAAGTATAAAACACATTAGCTTGTGATGCCAGAAGTTAGACGTTCAAGCATATTAACATGAAAAGTTTTTATATTCTTCATCTTTGCTTTTGACAGAAATGCAAAAGCACTGAAATAGGAGAGAATTGCCCACCAGCATTATCTTTACAGTTTCAGGGTCTGGGAATAACATGTTTGAGGCTAAAGAACTCTCTGACATGGTGATTTATACATGGTTGTCTTACAGGCAAAAGATTTCACAAAGTCATATGTTATGCGTTTAGCAAGTAACTTCATTCTCTTATATTTTGCATAACTTTCCAGTACATTTCAACTATCCTTGTCAGATAAATTCTAATAAAAAAATAAAACTTCAGCCTTTTTCGTAAATTACATATTTTGATTTTATAAACCATACACAATCATATAACCAAGACACACAACATGTGTTTAATTATAGAAGTCTATATATATGCACACACAAACCTCTAGCAATATTTTACTAGTTTCCCATGGTTAGCAAACTTCTAAAGAAAATCGATCTCAGGATTCTAAAGAACTTCATGATGTGGTAACCAATAGACTCCATCTCAACAAATAATATCAGGTAGAGCAAAATGTGGAAAATCAGTGGAAATGACTATTTCAGCCCTGTTATTTAATTTAAAGGGCATGCATGTATCATTCTGTCTGAGTAGATAAGAACAAAAAAGAAACATCTCCTTTTAAAACATTTCCAATAGCTCCCAACCATGATCACATTGCTAACAAAGTGGCAAGGGACAAAACAAAAGGGGGCAGAAACCTAGGTCCCCTTGAAAACCGGAAAGGCACCTGCGGACCAACTGCATGAATGAAGATGTGGAAATAAGGGCTGGTCCTGTCCTGCCAGCTTCCCGCTAAACGACAAATGAATTATTGATTTGTAAGAAGTCAAAGCAAAACTTGTCTACAGAATTGTTATTTAGAAGCATGGCTTTTAGCACATATATAACATGTATTCTAAAATTTCTATATATTATATAAAAATAACAAATATTTTTAAAATGAATTCATGACAGGCTATATCTCAACTTCTATCCCATATCATAGGCTTAAATTTTGGGCCCTGACTGAGTCAATCTTTATGTAAAAGTTCATATTTCTTTCATTATGAATTTTTAGGTGCATTTAAAAAAATATGTTAAAGAGCTGGAGTTTTAGCTCAGTGGTTCTGCCACCTGCCTAGCAAGAGCAAGGTCCCAGGTTTGATCCCCGGTCACCAAAACAACAATACTATGCGTGGTGACTCATGCCCACCAGAAATCAGTACCACACACCACAATGCTGGACGTGGCGACTCATGCCTGTCAGCCCAGCACTTGGGGGGCAGAGGCAGGAGGATTGCTGAGATTAAAGCTAGCCTGCACTACATAGTGAGCTCTGGGCCAGCCTGAACTACAAAGCAAGACCCTGTCTCAAAAACAATAATAGTAATAATAATAATAATAATAATAATAATAATATAAAATAACAAATAAAATAAAAAACTTTAAAGTATCATTTTTAATGATTTCTAAAATTTTAACCCATCTTAAATTTTACATTTGACATGAGTGATTCAGCCACTTCAAACATATGAACTCTTTGGAAGTGAGGGGCATATTGTGTGAATCTGTGACACATCTCTTTTCTTCTCCAATAAATTACATTTACCAATAAACCAGAGTGAGCGAATAAAACAGGCTGGAGACAGAATGTTTCCTTACATAGTGATATTTCTATACCTCTACTGATCCATCAGGTCTCTGGCCAATGATGACATTTTGCATCACACATTCAAGCATATTCTTTAAGACGTGAAGGCATGTGTATGTGTGTGTGTGTGAGCACACATATGTGCCCATATGTAGCATTTTCTTAGATGTAACCATGTACCCTTGTTATAGCAAATGCTATGGTGACTCCACTTCTCAAGCATGTCTCTCTTTGACTTTATCCAGCCCCTCAAATACTTTCCATTATGTACTGTCAACAGAATCCGCTCTTCATTTGATTCCTCATGAAAGTTATTCTCTGAGATCAACCACATATTGTTATTATTTGTTTCTAGATGTTCTCCCAAAGCCTCATCCAGTCATAGAGGTTTTTTGTTTGTTTGTTTTTTGTTTTTGTTTGTTTTTTAAGGTGGCTGAATCTAGAGTATGTGATGTTGAGATTAAGGGTATGTTTACTAAATTCCTCCACTGCCAGGATGGGCAGCTCCCTAACCCAGGGAGTCTGGATGAGGTAAAAGGGACAGGAAATGCTATGACTACGTTCTGCTGCTTCGCTGCCCTCGTCAGCCATGGACTGTGGCCCCTCTGCCACGTTCCGCCCTGCCTGGGAGCCAGCGACTACGGACCGAAACTTCACAAAGTGTGGGCTAATAAATCCTTCCCCCTTTTAACCTTGGTTGTCCAGTATTTTTTGTCTTGGCAGTGAGAAAAGTAACCAAAGACATGCATACACAGATACACACACACACAAATATTACTTTAATTTTTTTCAAATTTATGATTGGAGGGCCGGAGGGTTAGCTCAGTGGTTCCAGCGCCTGCCTCGCAAGCGCAAGGTCCTGAGTTCGATCCCCGGTAACCACATATAATGCTGGGCGTGGAGACATGCCCACCAACAATCAACACCGCATACCACAATGCTGGACGTGGTGGCTCACGCCTGTCATCCCAGCGCTCGGGAGGCAGAGACAGGAGGATTGCTGAGTTCGCGGCGGCTTGCCTGGGCACCATAGTGAGCTCAGGGTTAGCCTGAACTACAAAGCGAGACCCTGTCTCAAAAAGAAAAAAAAAAAAAATTATGATTGGAAATTTAATAAAAGTAAACCTATGGAGAAAATTTAAAGACTTAAGTTGGTACTGAAAAAAGATAATGCTAAAGTCTATTTATTTTCATATTTTAATTTGAATATAAAAATGTCCTTATAATCTGGCATTGTGTACCACTGTATCCATTATAGAATTTTTAATTTGAATCTTTATTGGTACATTATATACACACATTATGATCACACACAATATTGATAGTTTGTACCACCATATGACACAATTTAAAATCATTTTTCCCATTCCCCACTCACCCTACACTCCCTGCCTCTATATACAAAAGCTTTGTTTCCCTTTTTTTATTACTGTCATATTTTTTCTTCCCCTTGTTACTTAGCCCTACACCCCATTTCCCTTTGATCCTTTTTCTATCTCACAGTATCTACCATATATTCTAGAGCTCATTTACATGAAAATGACAGCCTGGATTTGAATTTTTACTTTACCTTTGAAAATTAAACATTTATTTTGTTTTTGTTTTCCAAAGCAACATATACAAGTTCCTAAAATTTCTAAGTTAAGACTAGTATTTTAACAACTATTTTATAAATTTTAATATTAATATATTGACTTGTGCTTTATGATTGGCACCTCTAAATACATATTTGAATTACACTTCACAAATATAAATAATATTATTATTGCATAGCAGATACATATGAAGTGTTGAGAGATGAAATCATTTTCTCAGTGTCCAATTTTTGCTCAGCTCTTTTTTTTTTAACTGTAAGAATCTCTGCAGAATATTTTATGGGGAACCTTACAAAGGCTAATTATTTTCAAATTGGTTTTCTAACTATTGCTCTTTTCCTGATGATACTTGTAATTACAAGAATGATTTTCATAACTTCAAAGTCTCCAGACAGTAGCAAAATTATTTATAAAAGTGCCTCTGAAGCGAATTATGTATTTGTAGGTTTCCAGCACTGTGCTGTACTCTCAAGGTGACTCAGTGGCTCAGAGGGCCGATTCAGGGCTTGCGAGGGCAGCACAGTCTCCAGCTTTCCTTCCTCTCCTTACCTCCCTTGGCCCTCAAGAAGTAAAGTTTGGGGTTGAAGGATTTGCCTCAGCAGATCCACTTATTTGATTGGTGTCCCGCGTGCTCTGCTTTTCCTCGGGCTCATTGATCAAGAAGATTGCATTTGCTGTCCTCCGTTGGGCCAGCCAGGCAGAGGAAAGGGATCATTTGCTGAGATGTGAGTCCTCAGGGCAGACCCATGTCTTCCAGTGTACAGTTGCCTGGCTCGTTTGCTATGGTGTTCAGTAATAAAAATGATAAAACGAGTCAAATGGCTCCTCTGTTAGAAGAAAATTCCCTTCCACTTGGATTCCTAGCGAGTAAAGCTGGATTTTGACACTAGTGAATGGCAGAAGGTGGTAAAACACTCTTCCCAATGATAATGCAGGTGATCAATAGCTTGAGAAATGTTTAAGTGATTTGCAGATATCCTAACAATAGAGAAAATAAGTAGAACTTATGTTGTTCAAGGTATGAGTTTATGGCTTGGGTCTTAACTGTAATTCAACGTGTTACATTTGAATTCCTAAAAAAAGGAGATTTTCTTTTTTAAGAACTAGAGGATAAATATTAACTTCAGTTACAGGAGAGTAGACTCACATGGACGATATCACATATTCCTTGCTCTATTGTATTAGCCAAGTGGTTGCAAGGTTTAAACGTGTTGATAAAATTAAGACACGCCATTTGATGGACAATGTTAAATTAAATTTATCTCTCTTGTGGAAAACAAAGGCATATTTGAGTCTGTGAGGAAACATAACAAAACCAAAGGGTATTGAGCAGACAAGATAATTTTATTATTATTATTGGCAGAGATTTAACATAAGTTCACAGTATAAAAAAAATGCACAAGTCACTAATTTATTTTGGTTATTGCAAGTGAAAATTTGCATTTAATGATTCAGCTAATGAAATCAGTAAAATTTAAATGAAAGCATGCTGTATGGTAAAAAGAATAATTAGTTCTATTATAGCAATGTATGAACTTCATTTTCATGTTTTCATAGTAAAATGTACCACGCTGACAGTATTATGTAACCTAATGTATTTACATTTCCATGTGAAACTTTATTTAAAATGACTTTAATATGTCTTCCTCAATATTCTGTTTTTACTTATTTGTTTGTTTATTTATTTTTTTGAGATGGGGTCTTGCTTTATAGTTCAGGCTGCCCCTGAGCTCACTATGTAGCTCAGGCAAGCCTGGAACTCAGCAATCCTCCTGCCTCTGCCTCCCGAGTGCTGGGATTACAGGCGTGAGCCACCACTCCTGGCACTGTGTTGTGGTATTGATGGCTGGTGGGCATGAGTCTCCATGCCCTGCATTGTATGTGGTTACTGGGATAGAACTCAGGGCATTGCGCTTGCAAGGCAGGTGCTGGGACCACTGAGCTATATCTCTGCCCTATATTCTATTTTATAAAAGAAAAAATGTGTATATAAGTATAGCCACAAATATATAACTCATGATCATGTAATTTAGCTTATGTTTCAGTATTCAAATGCTTCCCATGCACCTTAATGGCATAAATAAGGATCTAATTTCAGAGATGTATTTATAAATCTTTTGGGATATAAAGAAACACAGAAACAAGTTAGAATAATATTTAAAAGCAATAATATTTCAAAATAATTATTTCAAATTTTGTTATTTAAAACTGCTCCACTCACATTTATTTATGCTTGTAATATTTTATATGCATAAATACAGTTTTTCTTTAAGAATATGAGATTGGGCCGGAGGGTTAGCTCAGTGGTTCCGGCGCCTGCCTCGCAAGCATAAGGACCTGAGTTCGATCCCCGGTTACCACATATAATGCTGGGCGTGGTGGCTCACGCCTGTAATCCCAGCACTCGGGAGGCAGAGACAGGAGGATTGCTGAGTTCGCGGCGGCTTGCCTGGGCACCATAGTGAGCTCAGGGCCAGCCT
>PVIC010027119.1:0-24063 GCA_004025085.1 Thryonomys swinderianus
GATCCCAGCTCTTGTAATAGGTGTACAGTATCTCTGTAACAAAGCACATCTTCAAGGCAGATGTTTGATTTATTTCAAGTACAAAGTGGGCTGTGGATTGGTACTTGCTCTAAACTTATTTTTCTCTTAAAATCTCCCACTGTATGAGAAGAAAAATGATAAGGTCACTTATCATGTCACTATCTTCTTTATCTAACAGAGTGAATATGTATGTAAATGTCCTGTGAACTATAAACAAAACCACATAAAAAAGCCTAGCACTGATTAGTATTTCCTTTATTTGTTTGTATTTTAGTTTTACTTTGTAGTGCTAGGCATCCAACCTAGGTGTTTTTATGCACTGGGCTACTACTAATCTACTACTACTACTACCACTAATCTACATCTCAAATCCAACTCTTATTTTAAAAAATTAATTTGGATAAAACAAATACTGACTGAATTATTTTCAGTCATCTTTTCATTTTTCCTTTCTGAACAAAATATCTTATTCATGCTCACTTTACTTTATACCATTTATGAATTAATTATTTAGCACTTAGATATTGAGAGGCTTAGAAAGAAATAAAGAGCTTAAAAAACAAGTGGTATTTGGCAGTCAAAAAAATCTGAAAATAGTTCAGTGGCCCCAGAAATTTATGCCCAAATTTTATAATTGCTGAGAACTATTGTCATGAGATTAAAATCACATTGACACTCAATGTTTATGGGATTCTTGGTTTATAAAATTCATTACCCATTTCACTAAAGGTTACCATTTATCACCACACATCTGTCCTTGCAGTGTCCTTAAGTTGCCTGCATTATAGACCAAACTATTGCTGAGTAGAATTTTTCCCAAATATTCACCAGTCAGGTGTACAGTCATAGACAGAGAAGAACGATCCCTGGTCCTTTACTCTGCTCCAGTTTAAGGCCATGCATCTGAGCACTATTGACAGGGACAACTCAGTATAATTGTTGCTGCCCAGTTACCAGGAAAACTGATTCTACCCTGTGAAAAACACAATAGGCTACTTCACAAATACCTGTAGTTGATGCAAAGAATGAACAATATGCAATCACATGCAGGATGAATCAAATAAAGCTTTCTTCTGATCTTTATATGCATTAATATACATAACATTCCATTTGCATTTTAATTACTTTTGCATTAATTATAATGTCCTATTTCTTCCAAACATCTTATCACCATGAACCAATCACGAGAGCTAGTGCCACTTTGCTTGTCTTCAGGGGAAGCATAAAAATGGCATGAAATGACTCATGAGTCTAGTCATGATTTTAAGTTTTTTATTAACACTAACAGAAGTATTTAATGGAATCCTCAGATTTGCTATTATTTAATACTCTGTTTTCTCTTATTTCCACACCAAGTAAGGTGTCTTTGCATTCTGGTAATTTAATAGCTCTATGTGTTATGGTTTTGATCTGGAGTGTCTGCAGAAAGGCCCATCTGCTCAGAGGTGGGGGGTTTGGAAGGTGCTTGGATCAGGGGGTGCCGTGCACTGCAGAGGACTTGTGCACTAATGAGCACAGCAGCACAATGTGCTGTTCAGTGGTGGGCCTGGCTCCCCCTTTTGTTCTCTTCCCTGGCCGTCATGGTGTGAGCAACTCTTCATCCTCAGTTGGCCTCTGCGGTGCTGTTTCTGCTGTGGAGCTGGCTGAACATGGAGTGCGATTGTGATCGGGGATAAACTGCTTCTCCATTAAGCTGTGGCTGTTGGGTTTTGTGTCTCAGGGATGAGGAAAAGTGACTAAGACAATAGGCTTTCTTCGGTGTGTCCTGGAAGGATTTCCCAGAAGCATGTGCTCACAAATCAAAGCACACATCCACGTACAACACAGGATGTCACATGCTCAAGGTAATTAACTGCGATAATCAGAAGTTTTTGTTAAAACAAGGTCTTGCCATGACATTTCTTGAAAACTTCATTTGATTAATTTGGTAGAAAGTCATGATTTCCTTCAGTGATTAATAGTGCATGTTCAGTCTCAGATAGAATAATGATTGATATTTAATGTCAGAAATAGTTGGGCACAGACCTTTCTGTGTGTCAGCGGCTGTGACTTGATGTGAAATGCTAGGGCTCTCACAGGGAGGAAACATGTCTCTCTGATTAAATCCCCCACTGTTTATATGCAGGGTGTTGAGCACTAGGGGTGGTGGGGAGGCAAGCTGTCACCATCAAACGGGTTCTGATGAACTTTCAAGCATAAAAGGAGAAAGCATGCTATAACCTTAATTCCTATCAGTGCTTTATGAGCTTATGCTCACACAATTGGTGCAAATAACTGAGAGTGTTAATACCATACAAACCATATAAATTAAACTGCGGCAATAGGTGCTTGCCTTCCTGACAGCACTGAAAGGAAATTAGGGAAAGGTGTGATGCTTTGGAACTCACTCAAGTGACCTTTCCAGGTGTGTAAATTCCAAGTATGCCTATTGCAATCATATTTGATGAGTGAACAGATATTACACATGCAGGAACTGAATACAAATAAAGTCAATGTGGATCTTATACAAAATTTCACTTCTCCATACCATATTGTTTGCTAAAAGAAAACAGTTAAGTTTCCAGAGTAAAACCATATTAAGAGGAAAAAAGAGAATGAAGACAAAAGACAAAAGAGGAGAATCAGTCTAGTCATTCTGTGGGGACATGAAGTAATTGTAAACAACATAACAAATTTTACACCTTAGGCAGTCTCCAAAGATATGAAGGTAATGGCATTACATCGTCATAACACAATGAAATATATTTTTTCCTTGCTTCTTTTTTTTTGTTTTTTTCTTTTTAAAGTTTTGCAAGGAATTTATATTTTTGCTTTATATGGGCTCTGGTGCTGGTAGGGTTGAGAAACTCCTTTTTCTGTTTGTCTAGAGGTTTCTAGGGTTATTGTTGCTCATAACTCTGATTTCTAACATTTTAAGGGGCTACACATTAAAGGTATTTCTTAGCACATTACCTATAAATAAGTGGAGATTAAAAATCACTATTTTATTGATATTAAAATAATCTTCATTGGCAGCTGTGTTTTAGCTCCATTTAATAGAGGAAGACATACAAACTGGAATATACTAAAATAAAATCCTGAGATTTTCCTGTTCTTAGACAAGATTTATGAGACTGGAATGTTCAACTAAACTAAAGTACTGTTTTCTTAAATACTAGGAAAATAGTTGACGATACTTATTATAGTTAAGATCAGTTGTAAGACTGGAGAAAGCATAGCAGGAGTATAATAATTCCACAGCAAGAGTACTGTTAAAATCAGTAAAGGCGGTTAGCAGACAGGAACTAGTACTCTCCTTTCCTAGTGAACCGGAAGCTTCGGGAGCTGCCCAGACACAAACACTGTGCCCCAGAAGCATCAGAGGGTCCACCAAAGCTACATGTTTGAACAGGACACTTTCATGAAAGCTGAAAGACTGAAAGAAATGGTAGCATTTAAACAGAACCTGATAGTTACAAACACATTTTGTTATGTATGAAAATAATTAGTGTGTAGGGGGTTGGTAGGGTGGGCAGGGGAAAGGGAAAAAATGAGAATCGGGATATGTAATGTAGAGGTACAGGTTTTTAATGTTGATTATGATCATAATGCCTGTGTAAAATGTACGAATAAACTCAATTTAAAAAAAGAATCTACTAATTTGAGACACAGGGATGAGATTTTTATGTTAGAAAAATAAAGAAATGAAAAATTTTTATTTATAAAAATATTTTATTTTGGGCCGGAGGATTAACTCAGTGGTTCCGGCGCCTGCTTCACAAGCGCAAGGTCCTGAGTTCAATCCCCGGAAACCACATACAATGCTGGGCGTGGAGACTCACGCCCACCAGCCATCAATACCACATACCAAAAAAAAAAAAAAAAAATTTTGTTACTAGTATCTTATGATCAAACCATAAAACCAAATAATATCATATTTCTGAGACATCACTGTACTCAATATATTTTTCTACCAATAGGAGGAACATCATTCTATAAAATGTAAGAGAAAAAAGAATAAGCGAGATCTAAGATGGAATTTATACTTCATCTTTAATATTAATTTTTCATAAAATTTTAACATTTTATTGTCATTTTGTAATTGCCAAGACTTAGGCACAGTATAATCCAAAGGATT
Source organism: Thryonomys swinderianus (assembly GCA_004025085.1). NCBI lineage: Eukaryota > Metazoa > Chordata > Mammalia > Rodentia > Thryonomyidae > Thryonomys > Thryonomys swinderianus. The sequence goes on from PVIC010027119.1 coordinate 4,139, forward strand.
TTCTTTTACACCCAATTTTTTTTTTTTTTTTTTTTTGAGACAGGGTCTCGCTTTGTAGTTCAGGCTGGCCCTGAGCTCACTATGTAGTCCAGGCAAGCCACGAACTCAGCAATCCTCCTGTCTCTGCCTCCCGAATGCTGGGATGACAGGTGTGAGCCACCATGCCCGGCACTATACCCAAATTTTAAAGTTACTTTCCTTTGATGCCTATTCTTAAGCTGTTTCAGAATATTATACATACTTAAATTATAAATGTTATTTTTATCTCCACAGTGTAAAAAGGATAGTCTATGTTTCCTACACCCATGTCTCATAGTGCTTGTCACTTCGGATGCAATTTCTGGAAGCAATAGATCTTTGTAGCTGACTCAGTACCCTGAATGGATTTAAAATGTTTACAGAATTTCTGTCAAATAGAAACATAGCAGCAGGTCTTCATCTACCTTATTTATGGAATCTGGCACCATGTGACATAGTTCTTCCCCAAAGTAAAAATGACCATGAGGCTGGGCGTGGTGCCTGTAATCCCAGCACTCAGGAGGCAGAGACAGGAGGATTGCTGAGTTCAAGGCTTGCCTGGGCTACATAGTGAGCTCAGGGCTAGCCTGAACTACAAAGCAAGACCCTGTCTCAAAAAATTAAAAACAAAAAATAGAATTTAGTGCCAGGCGTGGTGCCTCATGCCCACCAGCAATCAATACCACATACTACAGTGCTGGGCATGGTGGCTCATGCATGTAATCCCAGCACTCAGGAGGCAGAGACAAGAGGATTGCCAAGTTTGAGGCTTGCCTGGGCTTCATAGGGAGCTCAGGGCCAGCCTGAACTACAGAGCCAGACCCTGTCTCAAAAAAAAAAAAAAAAAAATGACATGAGAGGTGAACGTTCTGAATAAATTTGGGACATCTCTGCAGCCACAACATCAGAACTACAAGTGTGTGAGAAAGGACTCCCAGAACTACTTCAGAAAGTGGCCAGGATGTGAGGACATGTGTGCCGGATGGAAGGGGGGTCATCTGAGAGTAGGTAATGACAGTGTAGCTAGTACTGACTGTAACAGATTTTTGATTGAACATTTTCACTGTCTATTTGATCACAAAACAGATGACTCACTTGGACTTGTGGAATTAGAATTCTTTTAAAAAAATCTCTTTCTGTAGATTCCTCAATATTCCTCAGTATTCAGATCATGTTTTAAAAGATTACACAAAATTACTTTTGGATTTTTTTTTCTCAAAAGCATTGAAAAAATACTTAATGAATTTTAAACTTCAGAGATAAATTTTTGGAAGACCAAGTTTCTACTCCATGGTCTCTTCCTCCTTATTCACTGGATGAATAACCATCACTACATATTTGAATTTATATCTTATGAAAATATTACTTTTTAATGTTTTTATTGTTAACTTGCTCTTAGCTTCTGCTAGAAGAAACAAACATGCAGTGGACTACAGTTCTACAGAAATTGGCATGGCATTCTCATTTCCATGTCAAGCAATGGTTGAACTATGGCACTTTGAAAATGAATATTCATTGTATGCCCTTCTGAGCAGAATCTTGAATCTGTCTTCATTATAATCTTGTTTTTCGTGAGGAGAAATAAAATTTCAAAAGTTACACTAGTGGCACATTTTTTTTTAATATATCATCAACCTGAAGTCCCTCACAAAAGTGAATCATTTCAAACGGCACTATGACACTTGTAGAACAAAGTAACCCGAAGGTTGACAAGGAGACTGAACGACCACCCGATTCCCTCTCAGTTACACATGCGAGGAGGTGCATAGAACTATAGGCAGTCTTACCATTTGAGATTTGCTGTCTCAGCTGGCTGCAACTGTGAAAGTCTGTAATCCCAGGGCTCAGGATACTGAGGCAGGAGGATTGTCATGGTTCAAGGCCAGCTGAGCTTCAGGCCAACATGAACCACAGAACAAGACACAGTCTCAAAATACCATAAATAAAATACAAAACATCACTTTTTTTTTTTTGAGACAGGGTCTCAACTTTGTAATTCAGGCTGGGCCTGAACTCACTACATAGCCCAGGCAAATCTCAAATTCAGCAATCCTCCTGACTCTGCTTCCTGAGTGCTGGGATTATACCACATCCAGTATTATTGTATGTGGTTTCCAGGGATCAAACCAGGGACCTCATGCTTGCTAGGCAGGCACCAGAACCACTGAGCTAAATCTCCAGCCCTACAATATCACTCTTTAACTCATCATCTTTTTTCCTCATTGGAAAGGTTTTGGTTTTTAGGCACCACAGAGTCTCAGGAGCATGTGGCAAACTAGAGATGGATGTGTGAGTATGGCTATGTGGGACATTACGTGCTGACATCACCTAGTTTTACTCTTCTGGGATCTAAAGTTTAATGCATGTTCCACTGAATACATGCTTTTTCCAGTTTACATCAGCTTTTGTATTGGTACTGTGTGGCTCATACATTTAAATTTTATCAGTTGAAATAACTATCTCATATTTAGTTGACTACTTTTTTTACAAAAGAACTCACTTAACTACACATACTATACTCAGCACAGTATCTTACCATAAATATATTAAGAAATTACAGTTAAGAGTATACCTATACATGTTATATTGTTTTAGGTAAACTTCTAAAATATTTGCTAAGTATCTTTGAAGGGCAAAATTATTCAGAGAGCAATCATTTTTTTGTCTGATAAAGAAGATGTAAGGAAAGAGAGCAAATGGACAGGCAGATAATTGGGAGGAGAAAACGAAGTACATATGCATAAACAGAGTAGTACGGACAGTGGAAATACCTGACTGACCTATGGACCCACATCCTAAGGTGATGTAGACAAAACAAACAGAAACATCGGAAAGAGGGAAAGAGAGGGACCGTTACGCAGTAAGATAGACAATGTCTGACAATTATATTTAGCCTCCTTTTCCACTAGACTTTAACTAGTTAGTTTCCTAGGTTACCTATGTTTCCTTCAGTTCTCCCTACCCCAATTTATCTCATATTGAGTCCCCTGCTCAAGCAGCCAGGGGACTAGAGAATTCTGGTTATAAATATAAATTAGTAACCCCGTTGATTAGAAAATCTCCTGCTAAATCTCTTGAGATCCAGAGTGTTCAGGTATTGAAGGTTCAGCCTCAGGAACTTTGGAGAAAAAAAATAAAGGTTTGAAATACGACACCTGCTATTTGCAGTTTATAAATTGTTAGAAACAAAGAATGAGCTTTGGTTCAAGGGGGCTTAAATGAAAGCGATAGAGAAGGAACATTAGGCCATTACATTTTTAAAAAGAAGAGATAAAGCTATCTCCTCAATTTCCCTTGAGATCCTCAGAGCTGCGGAAGAGAATCGTGGTTTACATCAGGCACCATGATGTCTCGCAGTTTATGTAAGTCTTTCTTCTCTGCAGAAAACACCAGTCTACCTTTGGTGGAACTGACCTCTCCTCGGGTGATGAGTTGTCCTTGCCTATAGTGGCTGTTCAGCTGTCAACCTAATATCTGAAACTGCGTTGCATTATAGCCATGGCCTCATTTCATGCTAAAAGAGGCACGATGTGTGCTTACTACCGTCATTAGCCTCTCGTGTAACCCCGGTACTCAACAGACCCGAGCCTGATGGCAGGACATAATAACAGCTGAAAATCAGTTCCGAGTGTCAATTGAAGGGCATCGTCTTGTTAAGTTAGGAAGGCCGTTCTTCGTGATGTACTTTACGTTCCGAACCAGTGTCTGATAGCATGGTGATATGTCCCCTACGTGAAAATGAAAGTAGGGAAGGATGACAGGATCAAACTTACTCATTCATGCCTCCAGTGACACATTATGACATGGTGCTTTCACTCCTCAAGAATGTTGGCTATGCCGGATGAAAACCTTCTGTCGTTAGAAAAAGTCAGTGCTTGTACTGGGTGACAGAGGTAATACTGCCCTGAACCAGACACATTCACATGGATACTTAGAGTCTCCTGTGCCCTAGGGTTGCAGATACTAAAAGGAGTAATTGTTTGGGATAGTGGACAACTCTAATTAGCGCAAGAAGTGAGGTTTGGTACAACACAGTGTGGAAAAGAGAGAAATATGTCCAGGTCTCTATGTATTCACAGATCGTGACTCTGGATTTCCATGCTCAGCCATATATTTGCAGCAAAGACAACCAAAGGAGACAAGTTAACTCAAAGTTAAGTATTGCTGCTACACCATGGTGTGATATTAATGTGCTGACCGAACGGAGTACATGTGCAGAGTATCTATGGTCTGGTGCTTTATGTCATTCATATATGTTTATGTATTGTGCTCGCATTCATTCACATATATTTCATGGTCTTAGACAAATAGCTTTAGTGGTGTCTGATCTCCAGTCACTTGAGGTTTTTGTCCTTCATTACCACGTACTGCATCCTACCCTGAAAATCTCTTTGCTCTGCATTTCCCCCATATCCCAGAGGTTAATGGGGTCTAGACCAAGACTTTCAATTTCGTTGTGTCCTTTCACTTGGTTACAGGAGCTCTATATGCTAATTAGGCTTAAACCATTGTTTCCAGGTGGCTCCACTTGTCCTCATTGTTTTTCGCAGTCAGTGAGGTCATTTTAACTTAAGTGGTGGACAGCACTACATACAGAAATGGAAGTCTCAATGGCGGCACTAATACTTTATTTGGGCTCTCTATTTTTTTTTACCTTTATGTTGTACAAAGGATTTTTTAAAAATCATGATTCTGATTTTGGTGGTATTTGTTCTCTAAGGAAAACTTCGATCTATTATGTTCAAATTCTAACTTTCTTATAAAACATTCCTAACTCTACTATTGTTAAGCAATATAAAGCTTAAAATAATGTTAGCACATATGTAATTTGTTTTCTTCTCAGATTTGTTTAACACACTACATTCTGGTACCATCTTTGTATCTTTCTGACTAACTTTGTGCAGTGTACACAGTATATACTCAGAATAATAAATGAATGATTGAATTTAGTGTTTTACATAAGTTCCTCAAAACAGACTCATGTATTCTTTGAAGTCAAAAACATTAAAAACAGAAGAATTATGACAGAATAAGGGCTTGTTAAAATGTTTCCCAAATCTGATTTATCAGGGCATTTCTGTCTTATATAAGCATTTTATTTTTCTGTGTTTATTTGAGATTAAATTATCTCTGTAGGAGATTCTTCCCCAAAAGGCCAGGCCATCTTCTCTCTGGACACAAGGCCAGTGCTATCAGCATTAGCAAGGAAAAGCTCAAGGCAAATGCCACTTCATATCAAATGTAGCGACAAAATAAAACAAACCCCCAAGGACCTCAAAACATATGTACAAAGGTGGGGTCACTTCAAACTTGCCCTCTGGTGACCTCTTTGTATGTCACACCACACAAGTTTTAGATGAGCATTTCTGTTATTCTATTGTGGTACAATGGGAAGAGTATGTGTGATCACTGTAGAGAGCAAGAGAAGACAGAGAAGGTTAGTACTAAAATTGTCAGACAGAATCCTAGAAGTGACTCATACAGACATGGTGGTAAATGTACCCTAGTATTTTCAGGCACAGGTTATGCAAAGTAAGGATAAATCCATGGCTTCATCCCACTTAGTCCTATTTAGTTCTGCCAATTAAAAATCTTAATTTCATCACATTCCTTTTCTCAGTGATGAAACTTACAGCAATCTGTGTAAACCAACTACTAGGTTCTCTTTCGTTCTAATACCATTAATCCCTACTTGAGCTATCAATTTTTTCTGTGTACAAATCAATGTGGGCTTGCTTGCTGCTCATTTAAAGAATGCATGGAAATCTGATTATTTCAAGTCTAATTGCAGTAAACTGGGAAGAATTGATGAAAAACTGGATCATGCTGAGAACTGTGCACTTCTGAATTATGCAGTTTTCTAAAAAACTATTATGTTTAGGTTATCTAGACTAGGGCAAGACTGTTTTAATAATATGAAGACACAACTTGGTTTTGGCCAGAGGTCATTATAGCGGTTCAAAGCTTTACAGATATTCAGGGTTTAACACACTGTTGAAAACAAAGGAAGGGCTCCATAAACACTGGTCTGACAACACACAAAAGAGATGGATGAATACATTGTGTCCAAAGGGCTACTGGTGTCAATCATTTTTTCTCAAATTTTGTCAGAGCCCTGATGTGCTTTGGAACCGCAGCAGTTTAGATTGCTTCATCCCAGCACAATCCATTTTCTCTGTGACGTTTTAGCCATTTTAATTGAAGCTAAAATGTCACATAGAATTCCAATGTGTTCTTTCCGAGTGTACCACTTCCTTGGCCAAACAGCTGCCATTGTTTTTTTTCATTCCTATGTAATCTATTATTATCACTTGGCTAAGCAAACACAGCTGGGTAGTAATGAATAGAGTTTCTACATTTATAGATAAACAGCAGAGATACTGCTCTGTAGTTCATTCTCTAGGGAAGAAGAAACCGTATAACATTCTCTCTCTGATTTACCCTCAAAAATACAAATGTTCTATTGATGTAATAAGACCAGTTCCGTGATTAGTCATTTGTTTTTATTGCTAAGTGCAAATAATATGGTAAATAAGTAGACACACTATAATCATTATACTCTTCTTATCTTTAACTTAACTCAGTATTTGAAAAACATGACTATGTTAACAATTTAGAAAATTCACATTGAATAGTCACAAGAAAATTTTAAATTGAAATCCATAGGACTGTATTATCTGTTATCTGGACTCCATTTCTCAGTAGTAATAATATTAATTAAAAGTAATCAATTAGAAATGCTAAGAATGAATTCCAGTATCTAGGATTCAGACTACTTCAAGTATCATATTTGTTTTTCTAACCCCATTACACTTTGAATATTGCAATAAATCTAATGTAAAAATTCAGAACATAAGTCCATTGTTATAACATGATGTCATATCGCTTGCAGACTTACACACCTAAGGACAACATTAACATTTTAAAACTAAATCTTGCCAATTAAAAATTGTCAGAAATTACATATAGCAGAAACAAAGCACAGGTGGAGTATTTTTATGCTTTGCCATAAATTAGATGCTGTTTCAACCCACCAAGTTCCCCATCTGAAGTTTCTAACATTGTAAGTAATTAAGTTTGCATGCTCAGTTAATACCGGCACCTGGGAACTGGAAAATTTGCATGTGCACAAAGCTCAGGCTTCCATTCACAAACAATCTCTTTGCACAAATAAATCTGCAATAACCATAAGACCAGAAGCAATTTAATAGCCCCACAAAAACACAAGCCTAAAACATGCTGTCTGCTTGCTTGTCAATTTACAGTTGTCAGAACTGTAATCTATTAAATAAAAACATTAAGAAAGACTTCTGCCAAATAAATTCTTTGGGGAACACCCAAAAGATTTAGGAACAGTAATTAGCTCATTTTGGATAATTCCTGAGCTTTCTTCATGTTCTCTCTGTGATATAAACAGCCAACTTTCAGTAGCTTTGGAATAGATTATATTATTTCCTTGTATAATACACACAGAAAAAAATTCACAAATATTCAAGGTAGCAAGGAGAAAGTACTCATCTAATGTTTTGTCCTCCAATAGAGTAAATAAACCTATTCTTTATTTGTTATTTTAACCCATTTTCCGAACATTTTAACCCATGTTCTTAAGTTCTGTTTAATGAACTTTAGTCAATGTCTTACTGCACCGTATAGATATAATCAGATTTGATACTACAAGAGCTATATTGATGCGGTTTAACAACGAACATGCTCTTCTATTCCTGCATTCCACTCCCTAAGATTCATAGGCTCACGATAGGCTCACTTTCACCATCTTTTAACTTTTACCAAATGTCCACTTCAGTCCTTCACTTAGTTTTGTGTTTTTCAACCTCTATGAAACTTTTAGAGCTTCATTTTGTACCACGGAAGGAAAACTTACAAGCCACTCGCAAATAAGCTCCCTGCATCTCAGACTTCTAACTATTGCGTGGAAAAGATGTTTAAAAAAAAAAAAATGTCAATTGGGCCGGAGATTTAGCTCAATGGCTCCAGCGCCTGCCCCGCAAGCACAAAGCCCTGAGTTTGATCCTGGTAACCATATACAATGCTGGGCGTGGTGGCTCACGCCCACCAGCCATCAATACCACATACCACAGTGCGGGGCGTGGTGGCTCGCGCCTGTAATCCCAGCACTCGGGAGGCAAAGGCAGGAGGATTGCTGAGTTCGAAGCTTGCCTGGGCTACACTGTGCTACATAGTGAATTGAGGGCTAGCCTGAACTACAAAGCAAGACCCTGTCTCAAAAAAAAAAAATGTCAATAGGGAAGACATGAATTCAGAGAAGAATAAAATAAACTTCCAGGTTAAATGTTATTATTCTGAAAACTATAAAGATTTTTTTTAAGTTAGTAAAAAATAGTAAGTAGAAGCACCAGGTCATGATAAATCAATAATAAAATACTACAGGCATGTCCATGAGCTAAGCCGCTCCCATTTATAAATAGTATAAGTTCAGTCCATACCAAGTATTAAAGTACATTAGAAAAATCTTGACATTAACTAAAGAGTTTGTTGAACATATATCCTAGAAAATTTTGACTGGGTAAGGAAGCAAAAGTAGAATCAAAGCAAAACTTTCCCTTGACAGTACTTGCACTGATTGGTAGGGCATGGCTAAATTTGGAACAATACAGAGAAGATTGGCATAGCCTATTCACAGTAATGACACAAATTACTGAAGAGTTCCATATTTTTACAAAATTCACTTGACATACTTAAACATGTAAGTTTTTTGTTTAGAATTTCTTAAACACTTTGAGCTGTTGTTTTGTGTGTGTGTGTATTACAAAATAAGGATTTGATTTTATTCTTTTGCAGTTGGAAATCCACTTTCCTGCAACTATTAGTCGAAGTAACTATGACCTCTCCATAATTTCCTTTGTGAGCTTTTCTATTGTTAGTTATTTTATATGTTCATATTTATTTCTTGGCTCTCCACCTTGTTCCTTTGGTCTACATGTCTGCTTCATATGCCCATATTGTCACTAGTTGAATTCCGAAGGTCACCAAGGAGAGATAAGAACCTGAACTTACCCTATCCACAAGGTAGACTATAGATTCAATGACTTCTCTCATGGAGAAAAAAAAAAAAGATTTTATCCACACTTTCAAAAATACATATTAAGAGAGAAAGTAGTGTACAACCTGGAGAGAGTACATCATGGCCTGAATCTGGGTATATTAGTGTGGTTTGGAGGTGTTTTGAAAGATGGTAGGAGCATATCATTATTGAGTAACAATGGTGCATAGGCCAATTTATATGTTTATTGTATCTTGAGGACCCTTGGGAAAGTTTTGGATTGAGTTTCTTAGAAGGAAAAAAAGGGTTTGAGTAAGATTTTATGTCGTTAACTTGTGATTTTTCTTAAAAGAACAATTTGAAAAGTATGAATCTCATCTCATTTCTGCTTTCAATACTTCATCTACCCAATCTCAGTACCACACTGTTTTGATTATTATGTGTTTGTGATATAATTTTGAATAAAAACCAACTTAGGTAAATACATAAGATGATAGTTAACACAGTTAATCAGTTTGGCTCTAGTAAGAATTTCACTACCTATATGTAATGTCAAAACACTGTGTGCTATGTCTTAAATATATAGTTTTTTTAAAAAATAAAACGAAAAAGTACAGGGCTGAAGACTTAGCTCAGTGGTTCTGGTGCCTGCCTTGCAAGTGCACAGTCCTGAGTTTGATCCCTGGTAACCACATACAATGCTGGGCATGCTGACTCATGCCCACCAGCAATCAATACCACATACCACAGTGCTGGGCATGGTGTCTCATGCCTGTAATCCTAGCACTTGGGAGGCAGAGACAGGAGGATTGCTGAGTGCCAGGCTTGCCTGGGCTACATAGTGAGCTGAGGGCCAGACTGAACTACAAAGTGAGACCCTGTCTCAAAAAAAAAAAAAAAAAATACAAGAACAACATGCTGATGGCTATTTCTTATATCAGAGGAGAGAGAATTTTGAGTCAGAACTATTTACACTTACTAAGTCAAAACAATAGCTAGGATATTGGGGTAAGGGCCACAGGCCATCTGTATTTGCTCCTTAGTGTGGATTAAAGTTAACCTCTATCTTTTCACAAAGACAGGGAATTACAGTTGCTATCTTTCTTGATATCACATTTCAAAGAGATGAGTCTTAAAAACCTGAAAGTTGCAAAATGGGAATTTTATGATATTTTATGATATAAGATTTTTATATCATAAAGATACAAATAATTTACAATGATGCATTTTTGTACAGTGAATTATCTAAAAGGAAAATCTTGGGGCTAGAGTCAGAAAGAAACCTGTATGATGTTTGCTCAATTGAAAATATTAAGAACATTTGGTAACCAGTAATGATCTTGGATCAGGAAGCACCTGCCTCAGGCTAGTGTGGGTACTTGGTTTAATGAAGATGGAAGTTAAAAGAAAGGCATAGACACATCAGAAAAGAAGCTCTGATTCGAAGGCCAGAGGGAATATATATGGAAAGCTATAGCTCCCAATGTGCTAGATGCCAAATATGCTGCATTCGTGTCCCCAATATAAAAGGGTAAATTGTAAGGAACAGCAGAGGTGAAAAGTAGGAAAGATTTTTTGAACGATAGCTCCTGAGATATAAGAGGGGACCCAAAATGAGTGGCCATCAATGCCCTTCATCAGGGTAATTTATACAGCAAAGTTACAGTGTGAATACAAGATGAATCAAACTGCCACCAACCTATAGGTTTACGTGTAAAGCTCCTTAGCTAATATCGGACCAATAGGGAAGCAGGTCACATAGTAGGGTATATGGAAAAAACAAAGGCATTTTGGGTAAGTTTCTGGATGTTCTGGTCACTCAGTGAGGAACTGATGGATTTATGGATTTCCTGGACCAGGTGGTGCTCAGTAGAATATAATTCCACATTCCCTTTTATCCATGACCCTTGCTTCTTTATCATAAGGCTTGGGTTTCTTCACATGCACGTCCAGTCACTATTCTGATTCTACATCTTTCACTGCTTTCCTCGCCTGTCTGTAATACAAAGGTGGGCGAGAATGACAGCTTTGGTAGCTGAACCAGAATGCACCCCATTGTAAGCATTTAGAATGGCCCATACACAAAGACAAGAGGTCAGATTTTAAAGATTAACTGGTGGGATGGGGTCCCACCAATCATTATCCAGTGCTGTTGTCAGTTCTGGAATATTTATAGCTGAGGTGTGGTTTCCTTCCCAGAAAGGAATTATCTCTCTCTGGTATTCTCATCCAGGTAGGGATCTAAGTTTCCAGGGATTCAGAGGATCCCAGAATTGAATGTCACTGGAAAATTCCTTATAGTGACATCCTCAGTCTTGAAGGGTATGAAATTATGTGAATTCAGGATTAGTGAATCTAGTGTTATTGACTTTAGACAGATACTTGCTAAGTGATGAACATACCTATATGCAGAACTGAGAAAATATTTCACCTAAATTTTAAGATAACAAAGGATAACAAATGGTCAAACTATGCTCTGCTCTTAATGACCTACTCAGTCTCTGTAGACTCAAGTGAAGAGTCATGGTTTAGAGCAAAAACTGCTTTGAAGTGCAGGACTATCCTAAAAGAAATCACAAGTCATCCTTTTAATGAATAGCAGGTAAGGGACAAGGACTTTGCCATTCCCCATCCCTACAGTGGTCCCTGATTATATTATAGAATATGTGACAGCCATCCCATCATACTCATTGTCTTAGTCTCCTTAATGATACAGAGCAGTAATGGTGAACCTTTTAAAAACTGAGTATCCAAACTGTAACCCCAAATCCACTTACCTAATGCAAAGTACCAATATGGCAATTAAATCTGAATAATGAGGTTTTAGTTTAGGAAAAAAAAAACTGTTAATGGCATAAGAAATTAGGGCACAGCAAAGCTTACAGGGGAAGTAGCCATGACTTGTTCATTACAAAATCCCAGAACACATGTTGCAGAGTAGTCCCTGTTACAAACAACCCAAGAAAGACTATTCAAACAGAGGCTTTATGTGAGAAAAGGCTGGATTTACCTCTGTCAGTGCAGATAGGATGAGATCATGAAGGATTTCAGCAGCTAGGAAGAGGAGAAATTTTTATATGGGCTGGGCATGGGAGTGTGGTTCTAAGGAACCTGAAATGGAATGCTTGGAAACAGAATTCCCAGGACTTATTGCAAGTGTGCAGGGCAATATTGGACTTCTTAGAACCAGGGATATTGCGCTTCTCATCTGAAATTTTCTCAGTGGCCATCTGTTTTGTGTACTGAAGGCAGCATGGCCATCCAGCGTTCTTCTATTTGTTCAAGGCTGCATGTTTCCTGTATGTGGCCTTCTCTAATGATCTCAAGCAGCTTTTCAATACAGTGGGCTAAAGGACATCAGCCTGACTGTAGCTCCATTCCTCAAGAGCTGTTCACAGAAATTCTCCAGAGTATCCTCATTTAGATAACATAATAGGACACCCATACCAAGAAGGGCTTGTTAAAGTGGTTTTCCTTATCATATCACAGCTTGCTTTCTCCAGGGTGTTCTTTTGTCTGGCTTTTTCCTGTTTTTCTTGACCAAAGTTCACTGTGAAGAGCCAGTTTCTCTTTTCTCATTTTTACTTTTTCAAATAAACTTTACTACCACTCTTTTTTTTTTTGAGACAGAGTCTTGCTTTGTAGTTCAGGCTGGCCCTGAGCCCACTATGTAGCCCAGGCAAGCCTTGAACTCAGCAATTCTCCTGCCTCTGCCTCCCAAGTGCTGGGATTACAAGTGTGAGCCATCATGCCCAACTGCTACCACTTTTTGCTCATTTAATTCAATTCTTTTTTTCCAGACAGGAAGAACCAAGAATCTAATTCCAGAAGATGTGGCCAACCCAGAATCAAGTAACATTTAATTGACGACCCATTTTTATTTTTAACTAATTAATAATAATTATTATTATTATTATCATTATTTTGCAACAGGATCTCTCTTTGTAGTTCAGGGTGGTCCTGAGCTCACTATGTAGCCCAGGCAAGACTCAAACACAACAATCCTCCAACTGCTGGGATTACAGGCATGAGCCACCATGCCTGGTAGATGACCCGTTTTTAAAAGGAGCTACATGATAACATTTTGGTACCGCTAGGGAACTCTCATAACATTATTCAGTGCTCCAGTGCCAAGGTAACTTGGCTCATGTACAGCTCTATGTGTCCACGGTGGCACTCATGACACAAGGTTCCCACCACTGATATACAGAGTGCAGTTAGCAGGAGAGGGAATTGGTACTCACAGGTTTCACTTAGAAATCAGGAGTGGCTTGGAATAGCTCTCTCCAGCTCTGCTCGCTATCTAACAATGTACTCTAGAGTTTCCTTTCTCTTTAGCTGTCCTCAGATTGTTACCCTAATTTCCATAGGATCTGACCTTATATTTCCATAAACCAAAGGAGAAAAATGATGAGAGTTTTCTTGTAGATGATAATAACAGAAAGCTTGTAAGGGCATTCAGAGAGGAACTTCTAATCAAGAGGTCTTTGTCTTGAGTTTATAGACAGGACTCATGGGAATGGGGAGGAGTTTATTTTCAAAGGGATATGTTAAAAAAGGAACTGGTCATCTTTAATGTTTTAAGTCTAGGTGTAAATCCAGCCATAGGGAGGAGTTTTTGCAGTTTAATTTAGAATAGGAGTCTTCCTGGCAAGCCAAGTCCTTATCTCTCTATTCTCATTCTAATCTTTAATCCTTTATTCTTGTTTGGTTTAGTGGATTAAACTCTCTAGGCTTGGTTTAGTGGATTAAACTAGCTCTTAACATGGCTGAGCTCTTATTTTCTTCTTGTGAAGCTAGCACTGGTCATCGGCCTTCTCTGCCTGCCTACTTATAACCACTAAATGATTGCAAAGCGATCCCAAGGTAATGGCACCATTGACACTGCAGGACATAAACTCCAGGCTTTTGTGTATGATGAGCAAAGAATTGTAAGCATAGACCCACTAGTAAAAGGAAAAAAAAATACCTGTATTTACTGAAGATAACTGGAAGATGTGCCCAAGTAGCATGAACAGAAAAGTGCAACTGCTATGACATGAAAGCACAAAGGAGAGCACACAGGTGAATTAGGCTTTCAGATTTCAGAAGGTGTGTACTCCCGGCTGCATGCTTCTCATTGGGCCTTAGGGTATGACTGACAGGAATGATTGACAGGATCCTGAGTTATGTCAGGGCATTCCAGCACACAGGGCTGTCCCATAGTTCATGCTGAGTAAATTATATTTGTTTATTTAAGTGAGATATCACATATATCTATATTAATATCTGTCTCTGTCTCTCTGTCTCTGTCTCTGTCTGTCTCTTTCTGTCTCTCTCTCTCTCTCTCTCTCTCTCTCTCTCTCTCTCTATATATATATATATATATATATATATATATATATGAGTCAGATGCTGTCCATATTTGTGAGACTTTAATGAGGTCAGACTGTGTCAAAAGGTACTAAAGCTCAGGGCACAAAGTCTAATTCACATGTAATCTGGCCTGGGACTTCAGAGATTTCCTGGGTCATGGTTTTCTGAATCTTTTATTTTCTTAATCTGAACTACATGTCTTGAATGTGATATTTGATGATTGGACCTATGCCATAAATTCCTCAGGTTATTCTCTAACGTAGATTCATAGTAAGTAGAACCTGGTATAAAATGTATTTTACTCAAAATCTAGAACCTTTCTCAAAATTTTGCTATCATTGATATTGATTCCTATTTCAAGTCCTTTTGCTTAAAAAATCAGATTAGGTTGTAACAATATAAGACATACTAATTCAATTGGATTTTTTTTTTTTAGACAGGGTCTCGCTTTATAGTTCAGGCTGGCTCTGAGCTCACTATGTAGTCCAGGCAAGCCTCGAACTCAGCAATCCTCCTGTCTCTGCCTCCTGAGTGCTGGGATTACAGGCGTGAGCCACCACACCCGGCATTGTGGTATGTGGTATTGATTGTTGGTGGGCGTGAGTCTCCACGCCCAGCATTGTATGTGGTTACGGGATCAAACTCAGGATCTTGCGCTTGCGAGGCAGGCGCTGGAACCACTGAGCTAACCCTCCGGCCCAAATTCAATTGGATTTTAAAACCATGAGTTGAATAACAGTGTTTATCTTCAATAACAGGTACAGAAAATATCAGGAACCCAGGTTGTCAGTTTGTGCCATAATAAGAGTCTTTAAACTGCCCATGAAAACAGGAATGGTGGTGAGGAAATGCCTTCACTGAAAACAATACTGAATTGGGAAATAGCCTCTTTGTTGTCTGGCCTGAGGGCAGAAGGGCAGTCCCCCAACTTGCCTCCTCCTCTTTTTTGTGAAGCCTGAACTTCAGATAAACCAGGAATGTCTCTGTCTCCAGAAGACCTGTATGAAACCAAGTCTATGTAAATATGCTGAAATTATTAATTCTGACCAATTAACCTGTATTACTTGGAATAAAAAGTTAATGTAATAAGAACCTAATGCTGTGTTCTCCACCTTTTCTTAGCTCATTTTGCCTAAATATGGTTTATGTAATTTAAGTGCCTCATATCTGTAACCACACCTTCTCTCCTTATTTATTTAAGGGACCTCTGGCGTTGGTTCGGGCAATGACAGCTTTGGAACCAATTCCAGGCTAGTCTTAGCTGCCAATAAATACTTGGACTCCTAAACTCCTGAGTGTGGCTTCCATTCTCCTGAACTGGTTTGATTTATTTTCTGCTGCTTCAGTATAAGACATTTTGCCGCATCCTTTTGCTGTAAAATATGATAGAGCACAGTACTGCCCAACAGTGCCTGCTATTGTCTTATTCCTGTTACTGCACTGGACTTACATTTCCTTCTGCGTTGGAGACACGAGACACCAGGGAATTCGGAAAATGACCAAGTCACGATTGAATAACATGGCCAAGGAAGGCTGACCGCAGTATGCAAGGGACTTTGACAAACACAAAGAAAAATACTGAGATTTGGGCTGTGCTCACCATGGTATATTTTATTCATATGAGATAATATAAAACTCAGTTAAGCAAGTGAAATTAGTGGTTAAATGCCCTTTGGATCATCACTACTAGATGGTAGTGATGTGATTCAGAAATATTTTTTTTTTTTACCAGTATTCCCTCATACTTCTGGGAATTCAATTATTTGAGTGAAGAATGGAAACACTTTTTTTTTTTGTATTTTTAAAAACACTGAGGATGCAAATTTCAGTTTTCATTTCATTAAGAAAAATAAAATCTATGTCTGGACTTAGGGCTATCTCATCCTCGCAGGTACAGGCAGGTTTTCTCAGAGGTAGTTATAAAACTTCCTTAACTATATGGCTTTAGCATATTTATGGAGCATTACTGGATTTTCTCAAAAGCCCAAAGAAAGAAAGAAGAGAGCTGAGGGTGTGAGCTGCCTTGTGGGCATTCCTTCCTTAAGAGAAGCCACCATGTGGATCGCAGCGGACCGGCCAGCTCCAAGCTGCCCCTCTTCGCATATACTGGCCTGGGATGTTTATTTCCACTGCTCTGCATGAGCTGCGGTGACTGAATATTCTTCACCTTCGCCAAGGTGATGATTTACTGGGATGATTTTAACCGAGGTCTCATGGCCAGCCATAAAAAACATGGCCAGAAAAACATCATGTCTTCCATGTGTGGACGTTCTTTGTACTCAGACTTCCACCCTTCTTCTTCTCATTCTCCTTGTGTAGAAGTCACACCTGGAATTCTGTGAGTTACATCTTCTCCACATTTTTTTTTTGTTTGCTTTCAACTTTCACAGGAATTTCTTGTGCATCTAATTCTGTATTGCCAAATCTTTCTAGGCAGGTTTGAACTGATACTGAGCTAGGGTAAACTGAATCAAGATTAACATAAAGGACACAAAGAAAACAATGATTTAATATTGCACTTTTAAGAAAAATTACAGATTCAGGAGCCAAAACTTACCAGAGATTGCAATGACTTTTTCCTTTCCAAGGAATACACTGAACAACATAAGGAACTTAAAGATACAAAAAGCCTGAAAATAGAGGCTGGCACTTTTCACAGATAGATTGTTTTTCCTGCCATGGAACCCTACCATGAAGAAGAAGCATGATTAAGAGGGCAGGATATTTCTAAACTTTACACACATGCAAATGGTTTACATTCTAATCTAGTCCACTAAATAGATGGTAGGGAAACACAAACATTACCAATCATCTCGGGACATTCCTGAGACCTCACAAAAAATCCTGAACCCAGATAATAGTACATCTCTCTTAAGGACCACTACTTTATTCTTTGGGTATTTTTTAAATCCTGCCTTCTTTTTCTCTTAATTATATGTCATGAAAATTCTTTTTCTGTGACTGAGCTCAATAATACCTGAATCTACCCAATAGGTGGAGTGAGGGGAGGTCTCCATTTCCTTCTGGAGTACATTTTCAGGAACCATGTTAATTACAGCATTCCACTGTAGAAAGAAAAAGTAATCCTCGGGCTAAATGATCTGGTGTCAAAATTCACATCATGGTGGCAATAGATGGTTTCTGAAAATGCTAAAACCAAGTTTGAAACATTTTCATTTATGTTAAAATAAATATAAATTAAAAGTCAAAGGCAGAATTATTATTTTTTTCAAGAGGACAGCATGTAGAAACCAAAACACAGTTGTTAAATCTTGCACTATTCATTACTTTAGTTTTTCTATTTTGAAAGTTTAGAGCTTAAGCATTTTGACTTAAACCTTTCCAAACCAATCGTAATCTTTCAGGCAGCAACAGATATTATTCTTCCTGTGTGTAATGTTGATCTGTACTCAATGCATATAAGGAATAGGATAAAATCAATAGAGTACAATTCATACTTGAGAAATGAGGTTTTGGGTGAAAACTAAATTTCTAGGGTAACAAAAATAATAAGGTAAAATAAACATCAAATATTAAAATTCCCAGAAGTTTTGTAATATTTACATATAGAACAAGAATTAGTGAACTACCACATATCTATTAACAATTTTTCATTTCTATACAGAAAGAAGAAAGTTTTTGTAGAACAATGTGAAAGAAATGAACTTCCGCAGCAGAATTCACAACACTAACAATCTAACAAAAGTTTTACTTTCCACAAAGTTGTTTGCAGAAGCTTGAGAGTCAGTGATATATCAGGCTGGGCTCAGACAAGCTTACAGAGGAAGATCCAATCAAGATGAGAAAAACAATGGGACAGAGATTCAACCCACAGCAGTGCCTTACATCACTAGAAATCAAATTATTCCCAGTTGTATCTCAGCAGATATCTCTGTAGAGGATAAGACATCTCTCTGTTAAATTAATGACACCACCCATGATTGTTCAGGGACTTTTAAACCACACAATTTTTTTTTAGAGAAAAAAGTAAAAGGCAGGCTTTCCAAATGGTCAATTATTCCTTAAGAAAACCATAACTATGTGTAACTCAATGTGGACATGATGAATTTTCTCCATACAGTAAACTAAGTGATTAAATTATATATATATACATATATATATAATATTTAGTCCATGTCTTATAAATCATGTGTATAATTCAATAAAACAGCATTCATAAGTGTATTCATAGTATAGCTGCAGCACACAGCCCTACCCTCAAAAGTGCATATATATATATGCAGATATTTCCCATTCTGGCCTAAACATCCTATAGAGTACTTGGTAACATTCCATATTTCAAATAACCTTAATAAAATTATAATCCTTATTAAGAGTCATATAAACTGTTTAACTTTTCACTCGTGTGTCTGCTTTATTTTTTACAAGGACCCGATGTCAAGGAGAAGAAGGCCGCCAGATGGAGGCTCAATGCCCCGAGCCCCTCAAGCGCTGGAGAAAACAAGCTTCAGATCTCTCTCGATACGGCCCTTGTCTGTTCTCGCTCTTATGGTTATTATTTAGCAAACAGAGAGTACTTATTACTTCTGACATTTTTAATGTTTGACCATAACAAATGATAGTAGTATTAACACAAGAGTCAATCTGGTTCTCTACTGTATAATTGCAAGTTGTATCTTAATTTTTCAAGATGAAAATCAGTCACACTTGTTTTGCTAAAATTGGTTCAAGCAATGGTTTTCTGGGGAAACTCAGGATAATTTAGCCTTTAAAAACCTCTATAGAGTTATGTTTAGCTTGCCAATAAACAGATATTTTGATAAAGAAAGAGCAGCAAATTAGTTTCTGTATTAGGGTTGGAAAAGAAGAATGTGATGCTAACTAGTTTCTGGATCCCAAATAAATACGGTGCATAATTCATTCTCCTTGTTGCAGAAAAAAATTGATTTTCATAAATATATTTTACATGTTCATGAAGTCTTGTGTTTGTCAATGAGTTTGATTTGAATGTATAAAATTGGCAAAGGAGTCATGATGTGTGTACTAAAATTCAAAAGAGACAAAAATAGAAGTCTAACTTGTAATGTTCTTTCTCAGGCTAAGCATCTATAAATTACGTTTTACATGAATAGCTAATATTTATGATGGCTTAATATTAAACACTGATTAAATATGAATATAAAATTGAGATCTTCCCTTCATGTATGGTTATAAAAATATTACAAAAATACATCAAACTTGATGAAAATTTGGCAGGAATAAATGAGTCTTCCTTTACCTATTGGATAATTCTTGTATCTAAAAATAATAATAAGCAGTTTCTTAAAATGCTTAAATACCTAGAGAATCTGCAAGCAGTATTTTAATGCATAAAACTGTCATAAAATAACTTGTGTCTTCATCAACCTCTTAACATAGTTGGGATCAGTTTACTACAACTGTGTTAGTCTCCCATCACTATAACAAAACCTGTCATAATGAGCATGCGAAGAGAAAAGTTTACTTTGGCTCAGGCTTTCACAGCTTCTAGGTCATGATTGGACTGACTCATTTTATTTTTCCAGCCCCT
>PVIC010027120.1:0-24085 GCA_004025085.1 Thryonomys swinderianus
ATGAGGGGAAGGAATAAATATGATACAGAAAGAAAATAAAAGAGCATGTATAAGGGGGGAGGAGGGGGGAGTGGGTAGGGATATGGGTAAAAATGAGAATTAACTTGTGGCATATACTGGTACAAATTTCCCAATGTTATATGTGATTTTGAGATGTATATAAATTGTACCAATAAAGAATTCAATTAAAAAAAAATCTTCAGCGCATTCTGAGACCCCAGGAATGATATCATTAATAATTTATGAGAAGCTAAATCTGCAAAGTACTTAAGAGCTCTTATCAGAAAGGGGCCCTCTGAAGGGTCTTTGCTGCCACCACCAGCAAATTGGAAAGTTTTAACTACTTCATCATTTTGTAGTCCAGGGAAAAAGATGAATAGTAGAGAAATAATAAGAATCCAAAGGGCTGAGGATTTAGCTCGAGTGGTACTGCGCCAACACTGGATGCACAAGGGCCCGAGTTCGATCCCGGGTAACACACACACACACACACACACACACACACACACAAAGAATTCAAGCATTATTTTCCCGTGGAAAAATTTGAAATTAATCTATTGATTTTATTTTGTCTCTGGATTGACATTCATTAAATGTCAACGAAAATGTGCTTGTACTATTTAAAATGTAACTGGCACATTGAATCTCAAGAATATAATCCTTGAACACATGTTTTAATGGTAGTAATATTATGAATAGTGTACAAAAGTGGCAGCTGTAGTGAAAACATTATTTCCACCAACATTAAAGAGAATATCCAGGAAGAACATTGAAAAGAGGTTTAAAAACCATCTGTAATTAGTCTCCTTTGAAGAAAATTATCCTGGACAATGGAGGGCAGCCAAAACCATTTTTTCTGTTCTGCTTAGGAATAATACAATTTTTAAAAAATATTTATCTTTATTGGTACATTGTATATACACATCGTGATCACACACAATATTGGGAATTTGTACCAGTACATGACACAATTTAATCCTCATTTTTTCCTGTTCCCCTACCCACCCTACAGCCTCCCACCCCCTAGAAACATAAGCTTTGTTTCCCTTCTTTTTTAACTACATCACATTTTTTTTCTTTGCCCATCATTACTCATTCCTTCACCACAGTGTTTTTAAGAGGTCAAATAGAATATTATGCAAATCAATGAAACATATATCATTGAGCAGTCTACACCTTTGTATGGTCACAGGTCCAGTTGCATAAAAAAAAACAAAATTATGGTTTGTTTCTATCAAATATCTTAAAAACAAAATAGTCCCATGAAATTTAAGTCAATAAAATAATTCTTTTAATAACCAGCAATTCACCCCCAAACCTGTATTTTCTTGGGCCAATTAAGATAATTGCTTAGTAAATCATCCAATGACTTAAGAGATATTTTGTTTGCATAAGTGCATTCCTATTCATATGTAGAGGGTCATTAAATCCTATTTAAAATTGTAAGGAATTAAGCAAAAACAGAACTGAAAGGTAAAGATTATAAAATCTGGATTTTGTTATGGACCTTGACTTTTTCATTTTAACATGACCTCATCAATGTCATAGTCATGTAACATGGCTCAGATTAAGGTCTCCTGTACACTTCCCTCCCAAGACATCCATGAGAACAATGAAGTTTATTATCTGTCTCTGATGTTTCAATGAGTGCCCATGTTTACGTTGATTTATTTGCTTAAAGAAAATGTGTGGTACATATCCTCGTTCCAATAGCTATGGAAAATTCCATCTACTACATAAGAAAGGAAAATTATTTAAAGAAGCTTCATGTTAGTACTCTTAAAATGCTGCTTTGCATGCAACCAGTGCTCACAAAAATGCAGTCATGTACAACTAGGTTTTACGTTCTACCATTCATGTGTAAGTTTTGGGCATTAAACATAGATTTAAATTTGAATCCTCAAATTCTGCCTACACATAAGTGGGAGAAGTTGTATATGAGATGTTTCTGTAAGTATCACTTTGACTTTCTAACTATATGTATGTGTGTGTATTTGGAATTACATATGCATATACATATATGCATATATATTTGGAATAATAAGGATGAGAAACAGTGAAGATTACTTGGGTGCTTGTAAAGTAATTTTTTAATAGGCAGACTACTAATCTAAAAGGTTTATGCATGGAAGAGTTCTCCCTCCAGGCATTTGCCAAATTTTAAATTCACAGAAAGGTTAAGAAATAAACAGTCACTTAAAAGCAGATCAGAAATTTTTAACGAAATTTTAGCAAACTGGATGCAAAAATCTATGAAATGAATAATATGGCACAAGGTCAGGTGTGTAGCTCCATGCTGCCATGCCTACCTGGCAAGCACAAGGTCCTGAGTTTGATCCCAACCAAGGTAGGTATCTAAGAGAAGTTTCATATTTGAAAAATCAATTATTATCCTTATTATCCTCTGAACATTAACAAGCTAAAGAAAAAGACATATAATCATATTATTTGACTCAGAAAAAGCATCTGGCAAATTTCAAAACACATTCACTACATATAAAGTAAAATTTATTAATTAAAAGAAAACTTACCCAAGCTCTTTCATCTAAAAAATCCAAAATGTGGCATAAAAAAATTAAACAACAAAAATCCTTCAGTACCCTGGATATAAAGAGGAACTTCCTCAACCTTACAATAAAATTTCAAAAAAAATTAAAGTTAGCATTATTAAGAGTGAAAGACTGAATGTTTTACCATTAAGATTAGAAAAAAGGCAAGGAAATTTGTGGGTTTTTTCATGTTTTTGAAATTATTTATGGAACTTATAGTCACTACAGTGAAATATGCAAAGATTTTTTAAAATATAGATTGGGCAAAAAAATAAAATCACCTCTGTTCACAGATAACAGTGCCAAGTAAAATAATTCCTTAGAAGGCCAGGTATTTAGCTCAGAGGTGGAGGTTGGAAAGGTTTAGAAATGGTGGCTGAAGAAGTAGCCCTAGTGTTCTGTAAGCCAAGCATGACAGGAGGTTCTTGCTGGAGCCCAGAAGCCCAGAATGTTGACAGCAACACAGCCAGAAAGATCAGAGGTTTCAGTCAGAAACAAGGACTCTGTTGGCAGTTGAACTCTAGGCCACATGTGTAATTTTCTGGAAAAAAATTTTTCTGCATTTTCCTTGCACTGGGAGACTGCAGGAAACTGAGATTAAGAGCAACAGACTAATTAATCTGGTGGAGGAGATTGCAAGGCAGTCTAATGTTGAGGCTGCAGCATGGGTATTATTGGGGGTATGCAGCCAGCTGTACCAAGAAAATCAAAAGCAAATGGCTTGCTGAATGATTTAAAAAGTTTTTAATTTGGCCAGAAACTAAGCTCCAGTCACGTTAGATCTTGAAACAATGGAACAGAGGAGAGCTTGTTGCTAAAAGATTAGCATTAAGGAGAAGCCAAGTACTTCAGATCTAGGCAATACAAAGAATGTCTTCTTGAAGGCAGAGAATGAAGTTTGCCAAGGGTGGAAAAGTGAAAGACTTTGCTTTGAGAAGGGAGCCCCTAGCGCTCTGCTGAAGGATTGGTTCCAGGCAGTTGCAGGCCTGTGCAGCCTTGATTCAAATAAACTCTACTGCTGTTCCAACTGGTGGCAGACCTTGGTGTCATCCATGTGGCTTTGGTTTTACATGCATGCAGAATGTAAGAGGTGTGGGGTCAGGGACGATTCCATACAGATTTCAGAAGGAGACCAGGCAACATGCCTCTGAGAGGACAGTGCTTGAAACTGTGAGGGCAAAACTGAAAGGGCAGTAGAGAGGTCAGGATGCTGAAAACCAAAATGTGGAATATCTGACAAAAGCGACAAGGAGAGAGCACAGCCAGCCCAAGAGAGAGGCCCTGAGGGCTACAACCACTGGCAGTGCTGCAGGGATGGTACACTCAAGACCTTCGGAGTTCACATCTCACAATTTGCCTGGGGTGAAAGACACGGAATTATGGGATTTCATATTTTTCCCATTTGTTCTGTCTTGCTTTGGTCTTTTGTTTTCTATCCCATTATTTTTTTCTTTTTGGAGCAGAAATATTTATCCCATGCTTTTGTATGTAGACAGTTTTTAACTTTCTTTTAATTTTTACAGAAGTTTATAGCTAAGACTTTGCCTTAAATCTCAAAGGAAATTTTGGACTTTCAGCAATGCTGAAACTGTTAGGAATTTGGTAACTCTTAGAGCCAGACTAAATGCACTGTAGGTAAAGGGAGCCAAATAAGAATGTTATGTTTTGTGTCTAGAAATCCCTCCCAAAGCTTCATGCACTCATAGGAGTGGCTTTGGGGTGATAATTGGATTATGGGGATGAGACACTCATCAGTGTATTAATCTCTTTTAGTTACTTTCTTGTCACTAAAATGGATACAATCCTGACATCAGTTTTCTCTGCATTGTGCAAGAATAATTTATTAAGCTTGTTTAAAAGTGTTATAGGCCCTTGGGAATTAACCCATCTTGTGCCTCTCATTTGTGTATACTTTCTTCAAACCTCTGGGTAAAAATATAAAGAAAATCATTGAAAACTATGGAATATAAATCAGTTCTTAACGTAAGACTGAAATCTGACTGTGTGAAGCAACTACTCAGCTATGCTCACCATCCCTAAGTCTTTCACACTGTCCCCCAACAACAGCAGTTTTGTACCCCAGCAAAAGTACAAAGAACTTCTGTTACTTCTTTTCTAAATTTTTCCCCCAATTATATGGACATAAAATTTCACTTTGTGCTTATTCAGAAAGCAAATTATACTGAAGCAAGCAACAACTTTGTTTAATTTCTGTTTCTATGACTTCATAATTTTTTTTTGAGACAGGGTCTTGCTTTGTAGTTCAGACTGGCTCTGAGCTCACTATGTAGCCCAGGCAAGCCTTGAACTCAGCAATCCTCCTGTCTCTGCCTCCCGAGTGCTGCGTGAGCCACCACACCCGGCCATAAAATTTTTAAAATCTTCCTGTACAGAAAAGCAATTTCTAAGAAAGAAATGAGACATACAGATAACAATGAAACTCATCCTATGGAGAGTAAATCAACCAATTTAATTTGGAAAGGACAAGATAGGATGGTTTCATCATGGGGGAATCAGATCTGAGGTTCACTTATCACAGGAAAAAGAAACATTTCCCTGTGTCTTCACGATGGCAGATTGCTTGAGTATTGGTACTTTAAATAGGCAGAAATGTGTATGAAATAATATCTTTCCATAGAAAATCCTATGAAGATTCAGAGAATAATGACTTTCAAAGGAAGAGGTCAAACCCAAAGTGAAAGAAAATTGTCAGAGACAAAATAAAAAGTGGAAATTCAACTGGGAAAAGACCACTCTAAGGGTCTGAGAGAGTATTTCTGGTACTTTCCCTTAAGAATAGTCAAAAATACTATCTATGTAAAAGATTTTAAATTGTTTTATTGTTTTTATTAAATGTTTTTACACTTATTGAAGTTAGTTACACTTTGATAAAGGATATTTTTATTAAAAAGAACTCTGTTTCCTATATTGATCAACTACTTTATGATGTCACAAGGTTTGGAGCCACTTAACTATGGCTTCTCTATCAGCTTATGTGGGAGATTCTCAAAAAGAAAATCCCTCTCAGAAGAGAGTGACAGAGTGACAGACACACAACCTCTCTGCATTTGACTCTCATAGTGTGACTTGGCTGCCACAGTTCAGGAAAACCCCTCACTCACTAATAGACAGATTCCCTGAAGCTTCACTTGCTTTGTTAAATTGGTAAATTTCTGAGTCTCAGTTTTCACACACTCTAAAAAAACCTTGGTTTAGTGATTGGTGCTATTTCATTACCACAAAATTTCCACAAATAATCATTTTCTGGAGAAAGTGCATATCCCCTTTGAAAGCCCATTTCTTTTTAAAAAGCCAACACAACAGTATCACTTCTCTATTTAGAAAAAAGTGGGGGAATTTCTACTGCTTGTTGGCCAGATCCCATGAGCCACCCTAGTTAAATATATTTTATATATGTGTTTGTGGTCTATGTTTGTGTGTGTGTGTGTATTACTAGGGATTGAACATATGACCTTGTGTATACATACATTTTTAAAAAAATTTTTGAGATGGGATCTAGATAAATTTCTAAATTGTCTACAATGAAGTCAAACTCATGATCCTCCTATCTCAGCTTCTGAAAGTGATGAGATTATAGACATGAATCACCATGACTAGCCAATATTTAACATTTGTGGGGTGATAGACACTTTGCTAAATGTCTTCACAGCAGTCCTTTGAGAGAAGCAGGATTTTCTTCACCAGTTCCAGACACAGAGCCAGAGAGGATCTCATGTGCCCTGCATGTGCCTGGTGAGAGCCAGAGCTGGACATCTATCTTTTGTTCCCTGATGTCAGACAGCATTCCCTCCTGGAGTGAAGAAACGGAGGCCACAGTTCACCAAAGTCTCCTCAGACTCACTGTCAGATTGGTTTCCACAAAATTATTCGCTCATGTACTGCTAAGATTTCTTGTCAAGAACTTGGTCTTAAATGCCGCTATAGCTTAATCAAAGAAACATATTGATTATTTTAAACTACTCTGTTGATTTACAGCAACTCTAACCTCATTCTTGAGAATGGTAATATTAGTAGATTATTTCCCCATCCTTGTTGGTTAAGGAAGATACCTATAGTCACCCTACTTGCTTTCCTCTCTCGCTAAACATGCTGGAGTGAGCCATACCAATCAGCAGGCTCTCCCCCACTTTGAGAGTTAACAAAAAGACCCACAACAAAGTGTCAGTCAAGAGGCCATCTCAAGCCTCCACCTCAATGAACATGCTGTGTGCTGGAGTTCTCTCTTTAGCTTTCTGGTTGACCTACACACTGTCACCCCTTCCCAACAGGAGGCTCATTTGTTTGGGACACATCTTCATAACCTGTTGCCATTGGTTTTGGTCAAATTAAGCCAGATGAAAGTGATTTCAGGAAAATAGAGACAGAAAGAAAGCAGGTGTAATTGGTTATTCCCTGTGGCTCAGCATGGAGGAATACTGTCGGGTGGCACTGGGCCTCCATCAGAGGCAACAGTACCTGATGAGTGGCCATTCCAGACAGTTCTTTCTCTGGAGTCTTGTCCACTTGCCAATTTGAGACTGGCAGAGTTAACAGGAATCCCTATTAGCAGAGAAGTTCACCCCACCCCTTTCACTCTCCTAAGCCATATCCATATATTCCTATTTAAATAGCCTTTTAAAATCATGCTCTGCAAATTACCTAGTCTTGATGAATCATGTTTCCCACCAAAATCCTGAATGATACATTACTGAAAATGTTGACAAGAACCTGCAAGCTTTACTAAATACTAACGCTCTGTAAAAGCCTTATGTAAGATACACCCCCAAAATTGCAAGCCCTTCTCTGAAGACTAAGATTTTGTTTATTGTGGAAAATTATCAATTCTGAATTAGATAAAGAGATAATGTAGTGCTTCTGACATAATTAAAACATTACCAATGTAATATAACAGAAGAAAAAGTTTAATTTTTCTAAGTATCAAAGCAAAAGTGCCCTGGCCTGCATTACTTTTGAGTCCAGAACATTGAGCAGCAGCAAATACCTCTTGCTTTTTCTTTCCCTCTGGCTCTTTTACTCAGAGGAACATACAGGGCCCTCTGCCTCCAGGAACTTGTAACCTGTTCGTTGCTCTGTCACTTCCTAACTTTGACCTTGGACACTTCATATTATTTCCCTAAACCTTGTTATCATCCCCCCATATCAAATCCATATATTGAAGTCTTAATCTTGAGCATGCTGTTATTTAGAAGTGAGAACTTCGGGAGGATTTTAGGGTCAGTAGGGTGGTATTCTCAAAATGGATTTGGGCCCTTATAACAGAAACACAAGAGAGCTTCCTTTTCTTCCTCTAGATGAGGACACGGAGAAAAAACAGCTATCTCCAAGCTAAGAAAAGAGTATCAGAAACAAATCTTACTAAGCCTTTATCTTGGACTTTCCAACCTCTGGAACTATGAGAAAATATGTTATATAGGCCCTATCACTTTTGTTATGACGACCTAAAATGATTGAGTGAGTTCCCTTACTTCTAAACTGAAGGAAATGAGTCTAAATTCCTCACATTGACAGTCTCTTTCGGTTCATGGTTCCACACATTTCATCATATTGGATAGATGAACTTCAGTTTCATTTTCTATAAAATTATAATAATAGCACATGCTTTTAGGCTTGCTGAAGATTAAATACAATAATTAATTGAGGTACTTAGCACAGTGTCTGGTACCTACTGAATATCAATTAAGAATAATAATCATTATCATTGCTATAGAAACACAGAATGAATAATTCTGCCAGAGATAGGGCAAACCAGCAAAGTCTTCTTGAAGGATACAGTGAAAGTAGAAGACAGTACCATACCTTAGAGCCAGTCTGTTTGGCATTCCACAAGTACCCATCCCAGTGTTAGCCATATAATAATAGATGCTTTTAACATATTAATATTTGCAACTATAAACCAATTTCAAATGAATAATCATATAGGAGCTATAGCACGCATAATAATGTGAAGTTTACATTGCCAGTGAATGAAGCAACTGCTAAATAGAGAATTTTTGTAAGCATTTCATTGTCCTTTTGAAAAGGGAGTAAAAGGTGGAGATATTATGGGGATCCAAAAAGAAAATATGCTTACACTCCAAGCCTCTTTAAAGAAAAGGACTTACTGAACTCTATGGATATGAATTTTAGGGAGTGGACTTCCCAAGCTGTAATGTACATTCCTTAGGTAAAAGAATAATGCTTAGTTTTAGATTTGACCTCCACCACTTGGGCTCATGTTTACTATTTGAAAAAATATACTAAGCAGATTGCCCTGTGTACTCTCAGTCCACTGAAGATTTCCTGGAAAGAAAAGAATCTCCATAACAAGTACAAGATAATGAGTTCAAGGGGTTTGGTTTCCAGCTAAAGAAATAGCTTGGAAAGGGTTAGGTTTATAATTAATTTCTCAAAAGTTTCAGAGTGCTTGTCACCTGGAACCAGAAGAGACCTGGAATAGCAAAAGCAATTCTTAAAAAAAAGGACACAGCAGGGGGTATCACTATTCCCAATGTGAAACTATATTACAAAGCCATGGTGATAAAAACTTTGTGGTACTGGCAAAGAAACAGACTTGAGGATCAGTGGAACAGATTAAAAAACAACTCCAGATAGACTAAGCCACCTCATCTTTGACAAAGGAGCCTAAATCCTCAATAGAGGAAAAATAGTCTCTTTATCAAATGGTGCTAGAAAAACCAGGCTTTAACCTGCCAAAGATTAAAGCTAGAAATATCTCTTTCACTGTGTTCTAAACTAAAATCAAACTGTGTTAAAGACCTAAATATTGAAACAGACACTGTAACCCTGCTGCAAAACAGGGTAGGTAGTATTCCTGGAGACACTGGCTTAGACTTTATGAACAAAACCTCTATAGCATGAGAACTAGCAGAACAAATCAACAAATGGAATCTCATCTTAGTAAAAAGCTTCTGCACAGCAAAAGAAACCAGCAGCAGAATGAAAAGGCAACCAACAATATGGAAAAAAATCTTTACCAGCTGTTCCTCAGACAAAGGGCTACTATCTAGAATGTATAAAAGGCTTTAAAAAATCAGCCCCCCAAATTTAAAGACACAATTCAAAAAATGGGCATCTGAAATGAACAGATACTTTTCAGAGGAAAATATAAAAGAAGCTAAGAAGTATATGAAGAAATGCTTAACACCACTAGTCGTTTGAAAGATGCAGATGAAAACAACACTGAGATTTCATCTCACTCCACAAAGAATAGCTGCTATTTCAAAATTAGCCAACAACAAATGCTGGCAAAGCTGTGGAGAAAAAGGAACACTTCTTGGTTATTGGTGGCAATGTAGACCGGTACAGCTACTATGGAGATCAGTGTGGTGATTCCTCAGAAAACTAGGATTAGGGTTCCATTTGACCCTGCTATCCCCTGCTGGGGATATGCATGAAAGAATTACAAGATTCCTATCACAGCAACATACTTGCACCCATGTTTATAGCAGCTCAGTTCATGATAGCTAAGTCTTGGAAACAACCTAAGTGCCCATCAACTGTAGACTGATTAAAGAAAATGTGTTTTTTAAATAAAATGGAGTATTGGGGCCGGAGGGTTAGCTCAGTGGTTCCGGCGCCTGCCTCGCAAGCGCAAGGACCTGAGTTCGATCCCCGGTAACCACATATAATGCTGGGCGTGGAGACACGCCCACCAACAATCAACACCGCATACCACAATGCCAGACGTGGTGGCTCACGCCTGTCATCCCAGCACTCGGGAGGCAGAGACAGGAGGATTGCTGAGTTCACAGCGGCTTGTCTGGGCACCATAGTGAGCTCAGGGCCAGCCTGAACTACAAAGCGAGACCCTGTCTCCAAAAATTAAAAAAATAAAATAAAATAAAAAGGAGTATTACTCTGCCTTAAAGAAGTTGGAGTTATTTATACTCAAATGGACATACCTCCAGGGCATACTCATAAGTGAAATAAATAGGTCACAGATGTGTAAATATATCTTTTCTCTGGTATGAGAAACTAAGAATGTAAATTAGTTCTAGAATACATAATAGATATTGTGAAATACTAAATATCCAAAGGAAATGGGATTTAGGGGGAAGGATTCAATGGAGAGAAAAAATTTGATGGTAAAAAGGGAAACAAAGCTTGTGCATATGGGGGCAGGAGATTGTAGGGTAGATAGGGGAAGGGGAAAATGAGAATTAAATCATGTCATATACTGGTACAAGTTCTCAATGTTGAAAGTAATCATGATGTGTGTATATATATAATGTACCAATAAAGATTTAAATTTTAAAAAATGGATTTTTTAAAGTTAAGAAAGAGATGGAGAATAGGAGGAAAGAAACAGAAGGAAAGGGTGGAGGAAGAACGAGATAAGAAGGAAGAAGATAAGCGTTAAGAGGAAGGAGAAGAGGAAAACAGAGAAAAGGAAAAGAGTGTCCTGAAATCTCTGAAAGACCAGAGACAGGGTGTTTGAGAGCTCCAGAAAGAAGCACCTTCCTTCTCCCTTTGTGAAGAGATGTGGCGTGTGAAGCCAGTTGTGGGATTCAGCAGCAGGGGCATCACCTGCCTCACAATCCACAGATGAGTCCTGTGAATAGAGGAGAGCAATACTTGCTCAACTACTAACCCTCCTTGTGCTTCTCTGAATTTGACACAGTTTACTCAGTCAGCTCAGCATGCATTCAGATTTGGAGGGACTCACTGCTTTGATAGCCTGCGGAGGATGGAATTTAGAAGGAACTAGAATAAATACAGTCGTGGTTCCAGGACTGTCCATCTTGAGGCATTTGAAACACACAAAATGGATTTTTTTAAAGTATTATATATAGGAGACATTAAATCAAATACCAAAAATTTAAATTAGTGTTAATTAATGATAAGACTAATCAAAAGTAAAGCAGAATAATACACGATTTCTTAGAGGATGTAAATTTGAGAAATGCCATGAAACAAATGTAGGGAGCAGCTTGACAGGAGTAGTTTAGATCATTCCAAGTTAGATTTAGGAGAATGAGGGAAAATTAGAAATTGAATTACAGTCTCCAAAAGTAGCAAGTTGAGTATATGCAGAGTTATTTTTTCCTCTCATATAAAAGTTCAAAGGGTCTGCTTTCATGCTCCTTGATGTCATCAGCGGCTTTCCAGTCACCATACTCCCGATGTCCTTTGGACATATTCTTACTCATCAGAATGGCTACTAAACTCTTGTCATCGTGTCCTTGTTTCCAACAAAGGAAAACCGAGGGTTAGCAGTCACATACTTCCATTTTGAGAAGGCTCTCCACTTCCCCTCTGTCCCAGGGGCTAAAACTCAAGACTGTACACTCTCACCTATAGGGGAAGCTCAAGGATAGACCTGTTTAGCTTTTCCTACAAGCAATGGAATCAAATATTTACAAGTGAGGATAACTCTAGAGTTCAGTAAGAAGTAAAGCAATAGGTTTCTCCACAAAAGATGAAGTTTCACGTAAAAAATTTTGACCCTGGGCTGGAGGATTAGCTCAGTGGTTCCGGCGCCTGCCTCGCAAGCTCAAGGACCTGAGTTCGATCCCCAGTAACCACATATAATGCTGGGCGTGGAGACACGCCCACCGACAATCAACACAGCATACCACAATGCCGGACTGGTGGCTCACGCCTGTAATCCCAGCACTCGGGAGGCAGAGACAGGAGGATTGCTGAGTTCGCGGCAGCTTGCCTGGGCATCATAGTGAGCTCAGGGCCAGCCTGAACTACAAAGCGAGACCCTGTCTCAAAAAAAAAAAAAAAAAAAAAAAAAAAAAAAAAAAAAAAAAAAAAAAAAGTTGACCCTGCAATCTGTGGTCTGTGCCAAATGTTTTAAAGTGGGAACTGAAGCCAAAATAAAAATTAATGCTCTTTCATAGTAGAGTGGGGGTTCCGAAGACATGGATTAAAATATTGTGAAAAAGTTCTTGAGAAACCTTGTGTAGAGGAATTCACAGCAGAACTTGTGTAGAGGAATTCACAGCAGAACTTCACAGTAGAGCTTAGTTCTATTGGATATACGGTGTCGATCACTGTGAAAATGCACTCTGGACCAGGCAAGCACTACCCCATAGTAACTCACACTAAGTATGACACTGTGATGACTCTTTTAGGACCAACAACATCTAAATTCCTCCTTTAAGACCTTCAAACTCCTTCATGTTGGTGTTTGGTGCATTTCCAATCTATGTTCATGTGATTTTGGCTTCATATTAAATGAATTTAAAATAGAAATCAAGAGGTTTCTACACCAATATTTTATATTTTACATTTTATTATTTAAAATTTTACATTTTCCATTCTACTAAAATATGAATGTAATTTGTTTGAAAACCCAGACACCTTCAACCAAGATAATGCTATACAGGGTGATAGTCTGCAAAGAACACCCACACTTCACCCCTACATGCTGAGAATCCAGTGAGAGAGCAATAGGCAGTAAGAAAATCTTTACAGAAATGCTCACACCATTCACACTGTGGTCTATGCTAATTGCACTCTGGAGGCACAACTTTACAAACCACGTGTGTAGTTGCCCTGGTAACAGGAGCATCTTCTAGAATGCTCTTCTAGAAGCACCTTAGGTATTTATTAAAAAGAATTTAACCCTTTTTTCCATAAATATTTTGCAATGAAAATACATATATTGGCTAGGGATTTAGCTCAAGTGGCACCACATCAACTTTGGATGTACAAGGGCCTGAATTCTATCTTTGGTAATGCAAAAAAAAATATATGTATATTTTTATATATATATATATATATATATATATGTACATATACTCATTTTTGAGGCAAAGGACACAGTTTCAGGAAAGTCTAGTGATTTACATGAGGATACGTGCCTTCCAAGTGGTGGAACCTATAGCCAACTGAGTGACCACAGGCATCATAACTGAGCCTAAATAGTATCTCTCAAAGTTACACAGATCTTGCCATTCTAAATTTATTTTTATCACTATAAGCAGTGAGTTCTAGAATATAAAGCTCTCTTTATTCCTTGGACACTACAAATTTTTAGTTTATATTATTGTATATTTTTTAAAAGCCTATTTTTAGCTCCTCTCATATTCAAAATTTCCCTAATAAAACTTTTAGTTTAAAAGGCATGTTAAACCACTAGGTCAAGAGGTCTGAGATGAAATTCTAACTGTTTTAATTGCTAGGGTCCCCTGTTAAAATAATTAAATTAGATCCTGAATATCCCTTTCAGCTTTATATCCTAGAATTCAGCGCTGACACGGTTAAAACTCCATTCAAACTTGCTGAAAGAAGCTGGCATTTCCAAAATATAAAGCTCCATGGCACAGGGAGGAACAATACCAGAAACATGGCCTCCCCACATGATGAGACAGAACCTATAAACAGGAATCCCAGAAACCTGCTCACAGTGCCAGTGGCTGCCGGCTCACCAGCTGCCTGAAGCTGCTACAGTTTCAGGAGACAGTTCTTCATCAGGCTCTTCTCTGCTTACAACAATCCAGGCGCTAATGTGAGAGTTAGTACTAATAGATCAGTGTTTTATGTGGCCTGGTACACTGCTGAGCTTCTGCAACTGGGCTTATCGCCCGTGCATGCTTGGCTTGTGACTTCAGAAGAAAATTTAGGAGCTCCTTGTCGGTCTCCCCCTCAACCCTCTTATAGTAATCTAACACTGTCTGTTAAAAGAGGGCAGTAAATTTTAACCATCCCCGGCCATAGCGGATGGCTATGAAAGAAAACATGCAAAGGGAAGGGAAGGTCGCTAAATAATGCTAAAACAAATTTTCACATTTTATGTTCTTGGAGATTTAGGGAACATGATTGTTTATCCAAAGGAATGATTAGATTTAGAAAGAAACATGCCGATGTCCCTCACTAGCATAACCAAAACACAGACATTCACATGTGCCTGCAGCTCTTCCTCTCTAGTACTTCTCCCTGATCCCTCCTTCTTAAAGTTACATATTTATTTCCTCTATTTTAATTACATTTATCTTCTTACTCCTTAAATTTCATTTATGCTCACTTACCTTTTATTTTTTCAAATCTTCCTGAAGTCTCATTGTTCACAAATGCTCCTATTTTATTTTTTAATTCTAGGGCAGAATTGTTTTGAGATGGTATAAATAAACTTTGAAGTGTTTTGACAAGACAGTCTATTTGCACCTAACGACACTTATTCACAGAAATTTTAATGGTACAAAGATGTGAGCAACATAACTCTTTCCATCCTAGTGCCACGCATACCTGTTCTACAGACGGGGCAAGTTTTTTTCTGCTTTTAGGTAAAATACTAAAAAGCCCCAGAGATTTTTTGATTACTGGATGATTAAAATCTTAAATCCCCTCTTTCTATGTTGGGGAGAAGCACCCACACTCCTCTGACATGGGAAGTGAGGGACATACACTCTACACATGGATAATCGGTCAGATATGCTTTCAGACAATTGGGTCCCATTAGAGAGAATGAACTCCTTCTTAATGTTCTTTTACTTGTATTTATAAATATTCTTCTTTACATCAAAATATTTCTATGAACATATAACTAGTTATGTATTGCTTTCCCATAAATAAAGAAAAATTTTAATCTCCTTTTCATGGGCTCTTTTACTTTTTTCATGCATTTAATAAATTACTTTTCCTCTCTTCTATTCTTATTTGCTTCAGCATTTAATTACCATATAGTCTTTACCCATATAAGTGGAGAGAAAAGGTGAAGTATCCCAAAGATCAAAGTCATCTGGTTAAACTAAAAGCAGAAACCAATGCCAAAGAAGAAACCAATGCCAAAGTGAGCTCAGGGCCAGCCTGGACTACAAAGCGAGACCCTGTCTCAAAAAAAAAAAAAAAAAAAAAAAAAAAGCAAGACAGGGTCTCACTTTGTAGTTCAGGCTGGCCCTCAGCTCACTATGTAGCCCAGGCGAACCTGGAACTCAGCAATCCTCCTGCCTCTGCCTCCCAAGTGCTGGGATTACAAGCGTGAGCCACCACACCTGGCACTGTGGTATGTGGCATTGATAGCTGGTGGGCGTGAGGCACCACGCCCAGCACTGTATGTGGTTACCAGGGATCGGACTCAGGACCTTGTGCTTGTGAGGCAGGCGCTGGAACCACTGAGCTAAATCTCCTGCCGGAGAATCTTGATATCTTCACATGACTTCTCTAGGCAAGGCCCAATCAATACTGCACATAGGTCTTAGATCTTTGTTAAACACACCTACTTCCTCCATTATGCGCTGTTCCCACTGTTAAGTAGCCTCCAAGGTGATCGTGGTTCCTAATTCCTCTTTTCATAAGGTAGGTAAGTTAAAGTGACACACAGAATTCTAAGAACAGATTTTCCTTGATCTTCTCTATGCAGCTCCAGAAAGATCTCTGAAAGCAAAAGTGATTGAATAGGGCCTATGTTAAAGGCCAGCAGTGTACAGCACACAGAAGGAAGAGAATTTTACTCTCAAACCACATCTAAACCTCTTCTCTTTACAGCAGGTCCCCATCAGTCACAACAAAGTTTCTAGTATCATCCTGCTACTCTCTCACCAAACGAAATCCCCTTCCTACTTGCACCCAACGTTGATCTGTACAAATACATATGTATATCTCTTCTTCTAAGAGTGTGTAGAAGGTAATGACCCATCAAATCATTGCAACATAGAGTCCATCTAGCACCCACTGTCAAGATTTCCATTCACCAGTTTTGCTCGGGGGGTTCCGCCACGAGATGAGATGAAACAGCCAGACCTTATTTGCACCCCCTTAGCAAGTCCACCTGTCCAATCCAAGCTCAGCCTTTACTGCCAACAGCTGGTCCCAGCCCCCCCAGCCCCCCGCCCCTCAATTCCCTCTGATGAGAGCCGAGAGGAAGGCAGAAGCACAAGCAGCACAGTAGTGAATGCTGGTGGTGTCCGGGCCTCCTGCTCACACTCGTGTTTCTGCCCCTGCCCCTGCCCACTCTGACTAGACTCTTTCATCTTATACTGAGGTGCTGTTGAGCTTGCTTGAATTTATTACTTGCTGAGTCTGTCAGAATCTGGCTCAAAATGGGAACTTTGTCTGCTTTTCTAAGTTGCTTTCATTATTTTTAGAACGCTTCCCTTTTGGGCAGTTTTAAGAATTCCAGTTTATTAGCTAATAGGCAAACAAAATAGACCCTCGAATTTTGTCTTTTCTCTATGTTATTTCTTATTTTAATATTCTTTTATCTCTTACAAATTATTAACTTAAAAATTACATATTTTCCTCTATTCTACTTTTCCTTCTCTTTAAATTTTCTTTTCCTTGTACCTTCTGTGACGTTCACATTAGGTTTACCTATGCTGCGTACTCAGTTTTTGCTTTCTGCTCCTCCTCAAGCTGTGTTCTGTGTTCCTATTCTGCTCTGTAATGAGTCTGTAAGAATCTTGTGCTCAGCCCCCTTGTGGTGCCTTCTCACTGGCTGTGGGAGGGGAGGGGCCGTTCAGTGTGAAACTACCCTGTGTGGGATTTTGTCTGAAATCATTTACTGGGTTGGTTTCCCTTCACTGACTTTGTTCCCCAACTTCCTCTTTTGTCTCCCAGGAAATATTTTCTTCACATGCCAGTTGCACAATAAGCACAGTGTCTGTTTCTAGGGAAACCTATCTTATGAAAAATTCCAAAATTTCACTCTTAACTATAAGAAGAACACTGCTTAATCTCTACTCATAGTGTCAATATAGCAAGTACTTATGGTAAATAAATGAATGTTCTGGAATAAAATGTAAAAAAGACCATTCAATGGGAAACATTTTCTATTTTATATAAGTATTTGATATTGATACATAAAACACATGACAATAATTTGCTAAAGATGTTCAAAACTATGGACTTTTGAAGAGAGGTATAACATAAAAAGCTGACAAAAATTGTCAGTATATAGAAATCAGAGCAATACATGTTCAGTCAGATATTAGCAGGCAGAGATAAATTTAAAGTATGTGAATAGAACATTAGAAAGCTAAAATGTCCCTGTTGTTAATAAATGTCAAAACACTGAGCATTCTATCTAATCTCTTAAATTTGAAACTTCTAAGAAAATGTTCTAAACATGCCCTCTTGGGTTTTCTGAATATTGTAGCAACACACAAACCACCCAGTATATGCATATTCTTTTTGTTATGGAACAGAACATAGTAAAATAAATATTTGAGAGTTTACAGAGGCAATTTAGAGTGTATTTAAAGAGATTCTTAATAATTTTCCAGAAATCATTGTTTGAGACAGTGCCGGGCATTTTAGAAAAAAAAACGACTGGTCATCTTAAGCCCCAGATTGAGAGATACTGCTTGGATCACATGGTCAGGTAGACAGGAATGAGGTACAAATCAATTTAATCGTCTTGGAAAAAATACAGAAACAGTATTTTGCTTATTTTTAAAGTTACCGAAATGTCTCACAAATGCTTTCCAATACAAGCAGCCTTGCAAGAAAGCAAATGCCTGCTCTCTAGAGAAAATGACGAATAATGGAGCCAAGGGAGTGGCAAGCGTCACTTCTGGTGTTTCTGGTGGCCTGAGAGTGGCTGGGCCTTGGCTGTGGCTACCAGGGCTCAGGGCCTCTTACCCCTCAACTCACAGCACAGCTGTGATCGTCAGGACAGGGCTATATCTGCTCCATTCGGGAGGTAAATCTTCTTTCAGCGTGTTGGATTCTGAAGCAACGTTTCCAAATCAACACTGGCTCCACTTTGGTCTGTTATCATTGCCAGGCTTAAGACCAGATCTCTTCCTAGATCCTCATCATCTATATTGGATCCTCATTCATGATCGTTGCCTGAAACACCAGCCTGGCATCTTGGGCCTGCTGTCTGGTCAGCTTTGTCCCCTCTGCTGTCACTCTGGCTCATATGGGTGTGATGGCTTCCTCGCTCTATATTTTTGTCCTAAGTTTGGGGATAAGATATTAGGGCTCCTCATGGATTTTAGTAGAGGAAAGTTCAAATCTTCGACAAGAACTAATCATGGTCAAGCAATAGTCACTATAATAATTAGCTTACCCCCAAATAATCTGATCTTCTGGAAGGAAACAGACTATTGCCAGAACCTGAAAGCAGCTAATACAATAAGGCTTCAATAAGGATTAGAATGAGAAGAAACAGCTTTATAAGCTCGGGGTCTTTTATCTCAGTTAACTGTCCTTGCTTTGTCAAATTTTAGCCAGACCCAGTTCTATCTTTATAAGATTTTTCAGTTCAACTGACTAAATGCTGTGTGTCTAATTCAGATTCTTGAGAGAACATATTTGATAGGCTCGGCACAGTAAAACCAACCATGGCAACAGGGAGAGAATAATGCCTCTGTCCTGTACCTCAGATACTGTAGGAGAGACAGGCTCCCTGGGGATGGCAGGAGTGGCAAGCAGCGCTGATACGTCCTGTTCTCCGGAAGCTGGAGGATGACTCATTCTGGAAAGCTACTTTTCACAGTGCTGAGATTTTATATAAACCCTGCATTATGTATTATTGACATCATATTTATTGAAAATCATTTCAGCGTGCGTTTCAAGTTTCCCTGCCTTCTTAATTGGTACACTGCAGGCATTTGCACGTTCCTCTCGTGACTCGGCCATCCGTATCATCACCATATACTGTATACTTCGCAGCACAAAGACAGCTTCAAATCTTTCTCGGATCTGGGGGGTTATTTTCCACCAATGAAAATAGCACATCGTGTTATATTTGGGGTTGTTTTCTGTTACCAATAGCTTCCTATTGCTTTCAGTGCTCCTGTTTCTAAAAGCCCTTCTTCTTGCATTTAATTTACTACCGGTCTAACTTCTATGGCTTTTGAAATTAAATTGCCCAGGTTATTTGTTACAATCTATTAGTTTGCAAGAACAGTCACGCACTCAGGATCCTCATTTAATGGAGGATAGTATTCGAGTACACAACATACTTAAGAAAGCTCATCATTCACAGAACTGGCCCCCACAGGGAACTAGAACATGGTATAGGGTACACAGCCAGCTCCTGTGACCCCAAGAGTCTGCTTCCTGTGTGGGAGGCTGAATGAAACATCGTCGAGTGGGTGGATGCAGTTGAACCCCTCAGAAAAATCACCAGCAAGTGAAAGGTCTTGGGAATGTGTTCATATGTCACTTTCATGACTGAATAATGTCTCCTGTTGCGTTGTAATGCACCTGTCAACTAGCTGGAGTGCTTATTAAAATACAGATTCTGATTGAGTGAGGGAAAGTGAACCTGAGAGACGACAAAACCAAAAAGCTCCAGGAGATACCTGTGACAAACCATCCTGACAAGGAGGATGCTGAGTATGTTTGCTTGGGCCTAGGGGCTCCTCACATCACTTATAAGGACTTAAGAGAGCTTTGCAGATAGGAGGAATCCCCCATGGACCAGCGGATGCTGCAGAGAACTGCAGCACAGTCAAGATCAGGTTAGCGGCTTCTCTGAATGTTGTCTGCCCCATAGGTCAAGAAGAAAAGAAAGCTTGCCAGGCCAATACTCAGTGAGTTTGGGGGAGTCTGAGTACAAGCGCCCCACAGCACTTTTATTCTGCTCATCCTGTAGCTGGCCTCCTCCGCCTTCAAGATCTCTTCCCCGCGACACTATCCCACTTACTCTCTTTTTCACCTTTCAATTTCATGTTACTATTAACCCACATCCTCTTTCTTCTTTCCCCTGCTTCTGGCTCTGTTTGATGATGGCTTCTCTCACACCACACTCCCACTGGTGCTAGCTCACCTTGTCTGGTTGATCCTGACTGCTAACAACTATAGGGCCTGGGGCATACAGCTCAATGCTGGAAGATTTTATTTATAATCCCTATTATTAATTGTGCATCAGGAGACAGTGGCAGCTGCTTCTCTGAAGCGCTGGCTATGGGAACGACCAGCTCCCAGGATGCCATGCCCTGAGTCATACAGTCAGCGTCAGCGTCTAAGAATGGTGGACTTAGGTATACATACACACACACACACACACACACACACACACACATATGTATTATATAAAATACATGTATATGGAAACAGGCCTCACAAAGAAGATCAAAGTCCATATTTTATAAACAGACCTAAATAAGCAAGATCGCTAGATGATAGTAATGGCATTTTACATTTTAAAAGTTTCTATTTCTAATTTTTAATGTGTCACTTGTTTAAAATGATTGATTGGACCAGAGATTTAGTTCAGTAGTTCTGGCATCTGCCTTGCAAGTGCAAGATCCTGAGTTTGATCCCCGGTAACCACATACCACAATGCCAGGTGTGGTGGTTCAGGCCTGTAATCCCAGCACTTGGGAGGCAGAGGCAGGAGGATTGCTGTGAATTCAAGGCTTGCCTGGGCTACATAGTGAGTTCAGGGCCAGCCTGAACTACAAAGCAAGACCCTGTCTCAAAAAAATAAAAATAAAGTGATTGATTATTCTGAATGGGTAGTTCAAGATGAATAAAATCACAATCTTCTTTGATCCCACAAGTACTGGGAATCACTTGCTTTTCCCTCTTCACCATCTTCCCAAGCCCCATCTTCCAGCAATGACATCCTGCCACTGTTAATGATTCTGTGGCCACCAGTAAGCTCAAACCATCATTCTTTAGTAGTGCCT
Organism: Thryonomys swinderianus; assembly: GCA_004025085.1. Lineage (NCBI taxonomy): Eukaryota > Metazoa > Chordata > Mammalia > Rodentia > Thryonomyidae > Thryonomys > Thryonomys swinderianus. Next base: position 21,107 of record PVIC010027120.1, read on the forward strand.
TGGACAGAGCGGACACATGATGACACATGATACAATAGTACCATATGAATTCTCTACAAAGATATCAAACATAGACCCTGGGAAAAACAGGATTGCTCTCCTAAAGCATGAGCCATAAGGATGTGACTTTATATTTACCTGGAGCTATCACTTATGTCCTAGGCAGAAAAGTAGCTTGAGGACAAAGAAACAATTGAAAAATTAGGTCTAATATGGTCCATTGACTATGGCATTTGAGTTGCATGCCAGAACATCCCTGGAACTGTGTACTACTTTATTCATTACCTACTGCTATACAACAAATTCCCTGAAACATAGTGATGTAAACAATAATGAGTTGTTGGGCCGGAGGGTTAGCTCAGTGGTTCTGGCGCCTGCCTCGCAAGCACAAGGTCCTGAGTTCGATCCCCAGTAACCACATACAATGCTGGACGTGGAGACTCACACCCACCAACAATCAATACCACATACCACAGTGCCGGGTGTGGTGGCTCACGCCTGTAATCCCAGCACTCCGGAGGCAGAGACAGGAGGATTGCTGAGTTCGAGGCTTGCCTGGACTACATAGTGAGCTCAGAGCCAGCCTGAACTACAAAGCAAGACCCTGTCTCAAAAGAAAAAAACAAACAAACAAACAAACAAACAATAATGAGTTGCTTTCGAGTCAGGAATATTTAGTTGGTTCATTTTCACAAAGTGTAGTCAAGTTGTAGATCAGGCCAGTGGTCATCTGACATGAATCCGAGGCTAGAGGATCCACTTGCAAGGTAGTATAGACAGAAGGCCTCAGATCATCGCTGTGGGGTCATCCAAACATCTTCACCACACAACTAATCCCCAGTCTCTATTCGAGATTAAGAGCAAACAAGAAATCCCAACGCCTTTCACGAGCCAATCCCCCAGGCACAATGCTCTACTTCCGATGTGCTTTGTTAACTGGGGTGAGTCGGTGAAGCAATCCAAACTCAAGAAGCACAGGTAGTTCCAACACGGACAAATAGCTTGAGGACATTTAAAACAACCACACCACCCCCTATATTTTCAAGTTACATTGCTCTAAAATTTCCATTTATTTTCTTGAAAGACATTGCACTGGATTTCTGCCACTGGCTGTTAACACTCTACAAGTTGGCAGAGTGCAACTCCCTCCTCCTGTACCCTTGACCTTGACTTCATATTCTAATGAATGACACTTTCTCAAAAGGCCGAGATGCCAACTGATGTACTCATGCCTTAGCATTTTCTGCTATCTCCTCTCACACTGATAAGCACCCAGAGGCCAGCTGCTTCTGAACTAAGATCCTGGTAAGTACACTCCAGATTTCCTGAGTAGCCACTATCACCTAAAACTTCAAGAATCTGATTCATGTTAGTGACACTCTGCTTGGAAATTCTTTGTGCCATCTGCATACCTATTATCAGTCTCTGTCTTGCTACTTCTCTGGATTTCTTCCCCTCACCTTAGCAAGATCTGACCAGTACCTGCCTCTTCCTCCAAGCAATTATTTCCAGATCATAATCCTAAAGTATTGGACCTTCTCTCTGCAGTTAACTTTTCATACCTGTGGTAAAGATGATATAATACTCTAAGGTTCTTTCCACAGGAGAGCCACATAACTATTTCATAAAACCTTTCCTTAAGAAACAATTGATAAACCACCTTGAAATTATTAACAGTCTCATTGAGAAAGGGTGATGATGCTAATAGTTGGTATTTAGTAGCAAATGCAAATATGTGACTATAGGTTTACAAACTAATGTCTCCTGAGTAGGAAGCAAAGCACATTACAAAAATTAGTATGAGTCAAAGAACTAGACATTAGAAAGTCTGGTTGTTCCTAATCTGGGACCAATAAATGCAGCAACAATGATCGAGCTATTTCAGTCTTTTTTTTTTTTTTTGAGACAGGGTCTCGCTTTGTAGTTCAGGCTGGCCCTGAGCTCACTATGCAGCCCAGGCGAGCCTTGAACTCAGCAATCCTCCTTCCTCTGCCTCCTGAGTGCTGGGATTACAGGAATGAGCCACCACATCTGGCACTGTGGTATGTGGTATTGATTGCTGGTGGGCATGAGTCACCACGCCCAGCATTGTATGTGATTACTGGGATTGAACTCAGGGCCTTGCCCTTGCGAGGCAGGCACCAGAACCACTGAGGTAAATCTCCGACCCAATTTCAGTCCTTTTATCTTCAAAAAATGATGGAAATTCTTGCAGACAATAACTGCATCAGACTAAGATGTTAAGATCTACTTTTCTATGAAATTTTCTACAATCTTTACTATTCTGTATACAGTATTTATTATCAACAATCAGAAGCTTTGATGAATTACATGTGGTAGCTTTTATATGCTCATTAAAATATTCATGCACTGGGAAATCTTCAGATCTGAAATGAATATCTCAGGCATATAACTGACCCTGGACTGACAGAGTACCCAAGAACACAAATTAATGATTTGTCTGCAATTAAGATAAGTCTTCAATTAAACTTCATTTCTGGAATCCCATATTATCACAGTCAATATTATTACTAAGGCTTTAAAATAAGGACCAGCATTTTAATAGATAAAGATTAGTAGCATAAATTAAATTATTATATAATGAATACATTACGTTAGGATGATAAAAATGCAAAACATGGAATTAATGAAAAAGACCATTTATATGACATGAAGAGAAACCAGAGTATAAAATGTGGAGTCACTGAGAAAATCAATAGAAGAAACTGTTGATGATGAATAAATTTGAAAATCTTATCTATGTTCATTTCTTTTTTTTTAATTGAATTCTTTATTGGTACAATTTATATACATATCAAAATCACATATAACATTGGGAAATTTGTACCAGTATATGCCACAAGTTAATTCTCATTTTTACCCATATCCCTACCCACTCCCCCCTCCTCCCCCCTTATACATGCTCTTTTATTTTCTTTCTGTATCATATTTATTCCTTCCCCTCATCACATTCCCACA